>CAKAOH010023599.1:0-21408 GCA_916701665.1 Sebastiscus tertius | reverse complement strand
ATATTTCAGCTGCTTGGCAGTAATGTTAGCTGACCAGACCAAGGTCTCTCCATCAATCAATGCTGATCCTAGTGTTGGCTTTTCCTGCCTCAGCCTCCTGACCGCGGCCGGAGGGAACGGGGGAGACGCCGGAGTTTTGGTCGGAGACGATAACGTTTCTCTCTGCGGAGCCCCGTCACTTCACAAGACACGGGAAACCTCTGTTGGTCTGGAGGAGCTGCAGCAGTTATTTCTGCACAAACGTCCACTGAACATTCACTAGATATTCTCAGAGCTAAACTAACTCTTCTGCAGTGTGGAGTGAGCAGCATGCACGTGAGAGGTGGAGCGAGAGAGTGAGAACGAGCGCGGTGTGTGAGTGAAGGCAGTCAGAGGAGCAGAGTACAGCAGAGTACAGCAGAGACTCCGGTCCTGGAGACCAAAGCTACGGTCTCCCCCGCGTCCTCCGACCGCGGCCAACACTGTTTAACAGACGGGCTTCACTAGATACAACCAAGAGGTTTTGGTGCTTCACTGTAGTTTGTGTTGGAGTCTGAGTCTGAACAGCGTAGACACACACGAGTGTGCATGGGACACCAACCAGCAATGATTTATACGTGTAAGAAGTTACAAACAGTCCCTTTAAATCAATAATACATAAACAGTGTTTCTCAACCCAGTCCTAAACTTGTTCAGGAAGCTTTACTCCAGCCTTGTGTTTGCACATCTTATACAATTAAGATGCAGCGCTTAATGAGATCAGGTGTGCAGGAAGTGAGCTGAAGCAATAACTTACAAGACAGGGAGGCTCTGTGGACTCTGTTGAGAAAATGTGAGCTGTTATTTTTTATTGGTGCAATGTTGGCGGATAGAGATAACACACTACATCCTGCTGTTATGATTTTACATGTGACAGTGTGAGCCTTGAGCCTAATCATCTAATTAAATACAAATAACCAACTTTGAAGTTTGTTATGATGTGTATGACGCAATGTGTTTTCAACATCATTTTGGATTTGAAGTCCTAAAATGTGCTCAAGGTGATAGCAATTGTGTGTGTGTGTGTGTGTGTGTGTGTGTGTGTGTGTGTAGGCCTTGCTGTGTGTATTCTCCCAAGTTCACCTCCAGACACAAAAGACCACATTGATCTCTCTTTTTTTCTGTCTCCCACACACCTACGCACACAAGACTCACCCATTGTCCCCTAACTATAACCTCTCATCTAAGTGGATCTAAACCACTTATCCCATCAGTGCTGTGTGTGTGTGTGTGTGTGTGTGTGTGTGTGTGTGTCATACAGGGGACACAGGGATTTCTTTTTCAGTCATTGACCTAACCAAGACCACTGAGCATTGAACTACAGGCTTTGAAAGCCTTTTATCCATCCATCCATCGCTCAGTTTCTCTCCTCCTCATCAATCCATCTCCAGCCTACAGCGTCTTGTTTTCTCCTCCAGTGATTCAGGCCCTGTCTATGCATATACAGATATTTTTGAAAACGGATATTTTCCTGTACTTTTTTGGCCTCTCGTCTGCACACGCAAACAGACTTTTAGATCACTAATACGGAGATTTTTGAGAAGGCCTCTAAGGTGATTTGTCACACTCCAGTAGCTGTGTATCCGTGTGGACATGTACTGTAAAACAGAGAGTTTAGGGAAACATCATCTCCTCGATTTGCCCATTGTTGCTACATTGATGCTACCTTATCATCCATCCACACAAATCACATTTTGGCCTATAGCACCTTGGGCTGTGTGTCAGAACGATGTTGTTTGATTTGTCATTACTGCCAAAGGAAAATAAGCTCACTATGCGTGCTCACAATCTTCTCTGGTATTTGATGTATCGTTGAAGTAGCCTTTATCGTTTCTGCGTTCTAGCATGGATAGAACGGAGGGGGAAAATGTCAGTTTTCAAAAATATCCAAATGGGGGGGGGCGGGGTTGATCGGGCCCAAAATCAGTTTGATTCTCGTGTAGTGTAGTGTAGTGTAGTGTAGTGTAGTGTGTACCCGGCATTACTTGCAACAAGCAAAACAATGACTTTAACTCACCTCCACTTGTAAGTACTACAATTTATTTTGTGTATTGAAATATGACTACAAATGATGCATGTGGATCATGAATCATGTGGTAAACCTCCACATGCACTATCAATACTGATGTGTGATGACATATCTTAATTCAAAGCAATTCAGATCCACCCTCACACGGGCACCGGCACAAACACACTCACGCATCCCGAGAGCTGAAAGGGATTTTATGTTAAAACATTCTTTCATCTTGTGCCTTTGATGATATTGTTCTATACATTCATGCCAGTGCCGCGCATTGAACTGAGATGAACTGAAAAAAAGGAGAACTAAAACAGCTTCCTCTTGCTGTTTGTTTTCCTCCGCCGTGTCCCGTCTCTTATTCACCGTTGTATCAGCCTTTGTCACCGTGTTCTCCCCCCTCCGCCTGTCCAAACCAGGAACCAGAAACCCAACACTAAATGGTAAAAACAGCATCCACGTAAAGACAGATGTATTATGCATATCTCACCATAAACATGACGATTCAATTAGACCGCGATGCAAAAGCTGTGTCAGAAGCATTTAGCGCATGCTGTGCACCTCTTACGGATGCAAATTGTGTGTGTGGGTGTAGGTTCATATGTGGAATACATTTAAATGCTTCAGTTAGTAAAATGGCCCTGAAGTAAAATACACAAGAGTATTTAATGCAAGAGCTGCACGTTGTTCCTATGCTGTACTTTAAAGCTGGGGTAGACAGGTTGGAGCAAATATGACAACAAAAATATATTTTAATAAAACGGTCACTATATCCTGACAGTAGTGCATGAGACAGGTAATCTGAAAAAAAATCATGTGCCTCTGTGTCCTCCGGTGCTCCTGATGGCATCTGCAGGATTTCACAGACCGGATGAAAACAACCAATCAGGGCCGAGCTGGAGCCTTGCTGTCTCTGATCAGCTGTCAATCATTCACAAATTCTGATCAAACTAGGCAGTGCTGATCAAATATGAATTAATATTCTGTTACTGTAATGCCTATTTCTCACATCAAATGTTTTCAGAAACATCTTGTAGTGTACTGTTTAGCTGTAAAATGAGAAAGTTTGTGACCCGGCAGCCATGAGATCAGTTTAGGAAATGCCAAGCACCGCCCACCAGCCGGAGCACACGTTCTCATTTTACAGCTAAACAGTACTTTTTTACATGAGAACTAGGCATTACAGTGACAGAATATTAAATCATATTTGATCAGCGCTGCCTAGTTTGACCGTTTGATCGGAGTTTGCGAGTGATTGACAGCTGCCTCCGTTGAATGAACAGCTAATAGGAACGCTCTCTCTCTGAAATGACCAGTGATTGGCCAAAGTCTCCCGTCATGGGCTAGATTTTCTAAAGTCTGAAAACAGAGCCATGAGGAGGGGCAGAAGTCTCTCAGAACACTTTAATTACAAAATGCTGAAAGATTAATATGGAATTTTTGCCCAATGATGCCATAAATATACTGCCTAATGCTGCATTAATGCAAGTGCTGCACATTTTGTTGTACTTTAATGACAAAATGGTCTTTGCACCTAAAGTAAGTACATATGATCAGTAAGGAGACTTGATATTCCGGGGATGGTCATTTTTTTCTGTCAATAACCTGTGAGGGAAAGAAGTAATATCCAACTCTGAATATATTTGAGATTATTAGAAGAAAAAAAGAACATCCAGTCACTAAAAATGAATATCTAACAGATTCAATCTAGCCTTAGCCTTATTATATTCCTCCCACACTTAATTACAATATGTTCATTGCCTTTGTTTGGGACATTCTGGGAAATATATGAAACCACTAATTAAAGCAGAAGCAGATGGGGCAGAATGAAAGACAAGGGACACCAAAAAGTAAAACTGCATCCCCAAACATCTCACAGCAGTTCCAGTGTATTTTCTGAGCTATCTGAGGTTGGAACTTTCCTTTAATTGGCTTCTTCCAAGAACAACTTCAGTCAACTTTGGGAATCAAAGATGTTTGAAATCACTTCATCATTTTCCTTGCCAACAGATATATATTCAGCACTCCTCCCTGATTTTAACTTCCTCTGTGTGATTCGCCAGCAGACAATTGATCAAATAGTGTAATTTGTATAAATGGAAACCCAACACTCCGACCACTGGATCCACAATATGTTGAGGAATCAGTTCACATTTTGGCAACACAAAATACACTTTTTTGCTTTCTTGCCAAGTAGGGATGCTAATTTAGAAAAATTTTCTTAACCGATAACTGACCCTCTTTAACCAATTATTAACCGTTAACCGACAAGATTTGTGCCTCACATGCAGCGGTGTACCAGCTGCAGTGTCTGAGGACAACAGACAACGGAGTCTCCAGTTCACCGTCCGGGAGCGTTAACTTAGCAGCTACGATGCTGCGTGTAGTGTCGTGGACATGCAGCCACTTTCCCAGTAAAAGTCTCCACCACACATTTAGTTTAGTTTAGCAGGTTGTCAGCTGTGTGTCTGCCCAGCGGAACTTCAGCGAGTTTCTGACTGACTGTGTTGTTGGTGGCGTTCTAGCTGTGAACGTAGCAGACAGTGTGTGTACAGTTTATTTGTCGGTGAATAAATGCTACAAAACTACATCTCCTCAGCTCAAGTGAGCTATAGACGGGAGCCAAATTCCTGTATCTGAAACGCCGGCGCCGCCTCTTAAGGTGGACCAGCTTTTCCCCTTCAAGTGACGAGTTTTTCTCAGCTTTTGAATTAATTATTAACATTTCTTTTAACCGTTTTAACCGAAAGCGTTAATCGGTTAAAATGCTTAATGTCGGTTAACGGTTAAACGGTTCATTATTAACATCCCTATTGCCAAGAGTTAGATGAGAGGATCATTACAACGTTCATGACTGTATACTAAATATTAGGCAACAAAGCAGTGGCTGCATCCAGCCGGTTAGCTTAGCTAAGCTAAACATTAACAGTTAGTTTAGCTCGATTCAAAGGTGACAACGTCCCCATTCCAATCCGGCCCCTAGGCCCTCACACTCCGTGGCAGAGGGGAACTTCGTTTGTAGTCACACTCACAGCTGAATGAAGCACCCTTCTTTAATGTAGAGGGTAAAAATACAGCGGCAAGCTTTGGGAAAAACATTCCTCCCTCTGGCAAAAAATGGGATCTATGATTAAGTGTGTAAAAATGCAAGACTAGTATAAGTGTACACTACAGTATAAATAAACGCAATATTAAAGGTCCCATATCATGCTCATTTTCAGGTTCATACTTGTATTTTGTGTTTCTACTAGAACATGTTTACATGCTGTAATGTTAAAAAAAACCTTTATTTTCCTCATACTGTCTGCCTGAATATACCTGTATTCACCCTCTGTCTGAAACGCTCCGTTTTAGTGCATTTCAATAGAATTGCAATAGAATTGCAATAGAATTGCAATGGAATTGCGTTGCTAGGCAACAGTTTGGCTCCATCTCTACTTCCTGTCAGCTGATGTCATTAACATCCACTGCAACAGAAAATAAACTGGGACACATTTAGAATGTTTACATTTAAAACCGTGTAATGGTCTAAATATTGAAGATTTGTGACATCACAAATGGACAGAAATCCTAACGGCTTGTTTCAAACGCACAATTTCGGAATACGGGCTGTGTGTATTTCTCCGTATATTGAGCGTTTTGATAGTTTAACAGTATTTATAAAGCACTTAAACCTGCTTTATGATATAAAAGACATGAAAATCTCACTTTTTACAATATGGGACCTTTAATGCCAGAATAAACCAGAGTATTGCACAGTTGAAGATTATTATTGGGTTATAGTTGCTGATATAGGTAAATAATAAATAAATGTGTGCCAGTAGAAACAATTTCCTGAAGTCGACTCATGGTGACGACAAGACTTTAGGAAGTCAGCTGACAAAGCCAGCCTAGCTGTTTCACCATGTCTCCATGCAGTTTTTATGCTAAGTTAATTTAACCAGCTACTGGCTGTAGCCTTATATTTAGCGTACAGACATGTGAGAGTATCAATCTTGTCATCCAAATCCCAGCAAGAAAGCGAATAAGCATATTATCCAAAATGTTGCACTTCTGAATTCTTAAAAATTAGCCATTTGTTTCCATGTCTGTGCTTTCCTTGTAAAGCCTTGATGGTGGATCTCATTGACAATGACTATTAGATTGTAAAAGTGTGGACAAGAAATGTAAATATAATAAAGGAAGAACACAAGATGAAAGTTTGGTTTTAACCGTTTCTGTTTTCACCAAGTTTTCTACTGCCAGAAGTTTGTCTATGAGGTGAAATTCTTACAATTATGATTCCCGCTAGATCCCCCTGAAGATAAAAGCTGTTAATGGAACATCTCAGCCCTTAAGACAGCTGCTAATGTGAATATCTGTCAAGGGGAAGGAGGAGGACATTTATGTGGCACAGGACTTTATTAAGCAGGCAAGAAAATGGCTGCAAGAAACAGAAAAATGAGCAAAGATCTTGAAATGCTGAACAACAGAGTTAATATAGTGCTACAGATTAGATTGTGCAGGGATGGTATTTATGGTTCATCTTGATCTTATTAGAGATGTGTTTGCATTTCACAGCCTCGGGCTATTTCATTCTCATGAGACGTGCACGCTTTGCAGGCCAACAAAGCAGCGTTAACAGAACTGGTGTTTATCGGGATCATTTATGGGACGCATGTCGACGTTATTGGCAGTCTAATCTCTTTTCAGCAACACCATCCTATACCTCAGCTTGCCACTACCAGTAGGAAATAAAGTCTTACCGTGTAATTGAGAGATAAGTCCTGATAATAGGATTATTGCTTCCACACAAAAAAAGGTATTACATGTCAGACTGTAAGGATGGCAGAAATATTAAACGGTTTGTTCACTCCATTAGCAAACAAAGGGGCTGCTTGCTGAGAGCCCTGCTATCACTAAGAGGTGGCAGAGCCACTTGTTTTCAGTATTGTTGGAATTGTGCAGTATTGAACTCTGCAAAAACGTGCTATTAGTAAAGGCCGTGTAAAGGAAATTCAGAGTTTTGTTTCTAAACACATTATAAATGTTGGAAAATAATGACTGAAAGCAGACTGTGAACGTTGTAGTACTGGATCGTGGAGTTAGACGGTTAGGCGGGGCTGAAATCATGGCTCGATGACACACTGGAGTCATCCTTAACATAACTCCACCCGTCTTCACAAACGTGGTTTTTGAAAGCCAAAATACGAACCCAGAATACGGTCAAAAGTTATGTTGGTCAGCTCGGTCGGTAGAGCATGTGACTCATGTTGACATGATTGAGGGTTCAAGTCCCATTACTGGTTTTTGTTTTGTATTGTATTTTCATGATTGTAATCCATCACATGTCCTATGTATAGTTATTATTTTTCTGTAAACTAAATTAACTAAAAATGAATAGTCAGTATGGAGTACCAGGGCCACGAATGTCTTTGAGACTACCAGGATCACAAAAGCAAGCACTTTGTCCACGGCCCGGGTGGCGAGGTCCGGGCAGGGGGGCGCTGCAACACCGAGCCACGAGCCTTTCCAAGCGGGCTGACCGCCTCGGATGTAATACGCCAGCCAGCAGGAGATCCGCGAGGGGATCCTCCCACACCGAGTGGCCGTCCCTAACCTGCCAAGTTGAATCCCCCGGGGGACTGGGCGACGGGGGCCGTTACCGGCCTCACACCATCCACGGGCTGAGCCTCGATCAGAAGGACTCAGGCCCCATTTCCCCACTCCGCCCGTCGGACGGCGATTCGGAGCTGGGCTCTTCCGTGTTTGCTCACTGCTACTGAGGAATCCTGACAGGCTGCACCTTCCCCTCTTGTGGCCGTGGTTTCAGCCATGGATGTATTAAGAGATGTATCAGGTTTCAGTGCCTTCAGCGACACGCCCCCCAGCATCTCAGAGCAGACAATACTGATGATTTTACATGATTTTGGAAGCTAATTTTATATACTTGGTGATCTTTTTAATCATTCAAATTTGGCTGGGTGGTTAGTAACACATTTTTCTGTTGTGTGACAAACCCAGAATGCAGATTTAGTTTTGTTTTACACAGACTTTAAAGTGTAAAAATGGCACATTGTGATTTTAGGGCGTGTTTATGTGTTATAAGTTTTAAAGAGGCCCCTGTTTCCAGTCCTTATGCTAAGCTAAGCTAACAGGTTGCTTGCTGTAGCTTCATATTTATCATTTAGACATGAGAGTGGCACTGGTTTTCTCATCTAACTGTCTTTCAATAAAGTAATTGTGTATTTCTCAAAATGTTGAACTAGTCTTTAACTTCATTCATATCCTGTACAGCAAAGGTGAGAGCAAGTCATTGTTTTGCAAGTCACAAGTGAATCTCAAGTCTTTGCACTGAAGTTCTAAGTCTTAAACTTTGAGTTTTGAGTCCTACACAAGTCAGAATTTGCTCTTCACCAAATGTAATCCCATGTGGGGTGACCTTTTAGCTCACTTGGTAGAATGTGCGGCCCATGTAAGCTGAATCCTTGGCAGCGCCCTGGGTTTTTCGGTAGAGACATTACATATATGACAATAGAATAGAAATAACTTTGTTTTTCTTTGTACGGCACGTTGTAGGCGGACGTTTAATGCCGTCATTACGGTCTTCGACTCGATTACAGTCCAAAATGGCGGAGGCGTAGCTCTGCTGCTGGGCGCTGGCGTTTCAATGGAATGTATAATTGACTTTCACTTTTTAGCAGTATACGTTCTCATTCCCTCTCTCTCCTCCCTTTCCTGTCATTCTCCAGCTGCACAAATAAAGGCAATAAAAATGTGAAAAATGATCTTTAACAAAAACCTTCACATTTTACATACTGCAATTTGTTTTTTGTTGACCACTACATAGTTTCTGTACGCAGACAAAATTATTTTTGGTCTAATTTTTTCCAAATGACACTCAATAACGTAATGTTAGTTCTTCATGGTTTTCTCCTCCAACTTTTTGGAAGCTGACAGATTGGTTCAAACAAAGTGGATCTGGGAAATGATGTATCTACTTGCTGGGAATGAATAGCTTTAAGTTGATTCAGGAAATGAAGGGAAATGAATTGATTTGTGGCAAATAACATACTTTTTCATCTCTATGCTTGGGGTAAGGTATCAATCATTTTCAAGTCAAAAGGCTCAAGTCCAACTGAAGTCACAAGTCACTGGTGTTTAAGTCCAAGTCCAGTTGCAAGGCTATTTTTAATTTGTCAAGTAGAGTCTAATGTCACCAGATTTGTGACTCGAGTCTGACTCGAGTCCAAGTCATGTGACTCGAGTCCAAACCTCTGCTGTATAGTAAATGAGTTAAAGTGTGAACAACCACATTTGCTCATTATTCCATTGCTGTGAAATTAACCCTTTTGAAAAATTCTCTCTTGTGGTTTTGTGAACGTGTGTCCTCTGCTGCCCTGTGCAGGACTTACAGAAGCTAACAAACATGCCTTACAAATAAATTTGGCCTGACTTGACAATCTAATGCCAGTAAAATGGGTCCAGTAAAGCTGCGTCCTGTCCTCCTGGAGATTTATGAGGTGAAAAAAGTGATTTAAAAGGTGAAAGGAAAGATTTGTGGATGCCATTCTGTGTCTAATGTGAGTGGCTGACATTCATAACCATTTTGTTATCTGCAAGTTTTAAGTTAACTCAAGTCGGGTACACACACACACAGCTTTTGTGTGTGTGTGTGTGTGTGTGTGTGTTGCTTGTTATTTTGTAACATGGCTAAGAAAAGGTACAGTTGGAGCGCCTGTATTTGCATTTGAAGACAGCTCTGAATAAAACATGGGATCTCACTGTATCACGATACAGGGGTTACCATTCTATATATTGCGATATATTGCGATTAGGGATGCACCGATACACCGATACAAGTATCGGTATCGGTGGGTCCGATACTGTGCTCATGTACTCGTACTTGTACTCTCAAAACGGCTCTGATACAACGGCACCGATACCACTTAACAGTGGTGCGCCCAACCCCGCTGGGCCTCACCTTCATTGCTTTACAGAGTTTAGCTTGCACCCTCTGACTCACGCATGCGTTAGACTCCGTGGTCCGTGTTTCAAGACGTGGGTTGCCAACATACGCAACCCACATATGTGGGCTGAGCCCCGATCTGGCGGCACGATGCCGTTGGGGTGCACTGAGGACAGTCTGCCCCGGTCAACAGTCGCACCGGGAGCAGGGAGCACCGTCACGGTGTGGCGAGGTCCGGGCGGGGAGCACTGTAAAGCTGCGGCCGCGAGCCACCTTCGCCCCGAGCCTTTCCAAGCCGACCTAGAGCCGGTCGCGGCGCACCGCCTCGTATGCGGGACTCCCCAGTCTGCCGTGTGTGAAGTTTTTTTGATGCAGAGAAGTACTTGTATTGGTACTCGGTATCGGAGAGTACCCAAATACCCAAGTACTTGTACTTGGTCTGAAAAAAAAGCGTTATCGGTGCATCCCTAATTGCGATACTGTAAGCGAGGCGGTATATTGCGATAAAATCTAATTTTAGGAAAACTGTCATAGTATAAAGAACACACCACCACCATATGAATATTAAGAGAGTGAACATACACTGAGAGGGTGCATCTCTCTGCAAATTAAATAAAGCATTAACTGAGTTCATCTTTACATGTAAACTATAGATTAAAAAGCAATAGTGTTTTTGAGAATTGATACAGTACCATAAAACATAATATGATATATGATTAGATATTTTTTTACAACCCTAGTGTATATGTGTGTGTGTGTTTTTGAGTTCACAGGAATGAGGAATGTGCCACCATGCTGAAACAGATGCCAGGTGTGAGCATCTTTCAATGCAACTAGCAACATGAAAAGGAAGCAAATACTGTAAAACAAATTAAAACTGCATTACATGTTGTAAAATGCAAATCACTACAAATTAGGACTAATTGGATTAGTTTCCCATCCATTCTTGGAGTCTTCACTTCAGAAGTTCGTGTTCGCGTTGAAAGTACCGTTTGAGGCTATCACACTGGCAGACAGACGGCAGATGTATTGAGGCTATAGTGGGTTTTTTACATCATTGCTCTCTGATCATAATTTGATGGGATTGCTGTACATCTGCTACTGTGTCCACAATCGCTTCCAAAGTGTCCTCAAGCAGGGCAGCATCACTCCTACAGTACAACTCCAAGCGCTCTGCACTTTGGCTGACTGCTAATATTTAATATTTGTTCATAGAGTGTGTGAGTGTGTGTGTGTGTGTGTGTGTGTGTGTGCTCACACTCTCCAAAAACCACAAATTCCAATTACATAAAATCGCGAAATGAGCCATAAATTAATCTCCAAATCAACCTGTAATCCGCCATATCCTCCCCGTCAATAAATCAAGCGCACCCTCCCTGCAATTACCCTCCTATGATCGGAGCAGGCAGCTGGAGGGTGCGTTGAATTATGGCGTTAATAGAGGGGGATGTATCCTGGCCAGCAGGCAGCGTGTTTATACCTGGACGGAGCTGCGGATTAATTTGACTATCAATCTAACTAACAGGCAGCGAGAGAGAGCGCGGACACCTGCGCATGCTGAGACACACACACACACACACACACACACACATTTCTGTGTATGCAAGTATCTGCTTCTACATAAGGATGCGTGTATTAGCAAACAAGCTGTTATGTTGCATTAATGAGGTCTTAAATTCTGCTTGTGCAAAGCTTTGTTCAGTGTTTAATTTAGACACGTTGCACCGAATGGTGCAATGAATCTGCTGTTATCAGTGGAGTTTCTGTGGTTAACACAGTCGCCTCACAGCGAGAGGGTGCTTTTCTGTTTTTTCTCCCACAGTCCAAACACATGCAGGTTAGGTTAATTGGCGACTCTAACTTGTCTATAGGTGTGAATGTGAGTGTGAATGGTTGTCTGTCTCTATGTATCAGCCCTGTCACTAACTGGCCCCTGTCCAGGGTGTATAACCCACCTCGCACAATGACAGCTGGAATTGGCTGTAGCCCCCGGTGACCCTCAACGATAAACAGGTTTAGCTAATGGATAGAAGAAATTCATTTGACTATTTTTAAAGGTCCCATATCGTGCTCATTTTCAGGTTCATACGTGTATTTTGTGAGTAATTTTATAATGATTACAAAAGTCCTCGATCTCTGAACCCATCGGTTATCAGGGTGGCAAGGGGCTACTGTATATTTGTGGGGTTCCCGTGTAGCCAGCAGATATCTGGTCAGAAATTGTATCTTCTACTTTTGAAATCTCTGCGCTAAATGAAGGATAACATTTTAGAACTGATAACATTCAATGTTTGATATATTATAGACAAAAGCATTGTATGCTTGTAAATTCTAGTGTTGGAATTACATCGTAGCTTCCAGGGTGCCCTATTTTTCAGGGGTTGGAGGGTGCTGTACACAGTACTGTACTACACTTTGTTAATGTAATCTATAGTGGTTATACTGTATGTGTAAAAACACAATTCAAATGATTAAGAAATAAATTATTGTAGTTTTATTTAAATATTTCCTTTGATTAAAAAAATCTCGGCATCATTTGTTTTAATGATGTATTATAAGCTGCTTAGAGCTAGTGTTATGAAGTTAAACAGGTCATAATTCACTCTATTATCTATTTTATATTGCTGTGAACACATTTTCAAACTGTATTTATTCAAGTTTCTCACTCACAACTCACAAGATTACATTTAAACACATCATGATATTGCTATAATTTGCCTTTGCCCAATACTCATTTTTACTGAACGCATCATAATGTAACTCAATGGAACCTCTGTTAACGTTAGTAGCTCCATTATTTAGCCAAAACATACGACCACATTGTTTCACCAGTAGCTCATTTTAAACCAATAAAAAGCTAAATCATTGTCAAACAATAGTCGCTGGGTTCCAAAATTACATTTCGGCAAGAATTTTGGGCACCCTGGACTTCTAACCCCCAAAAGGCACAACTAGACCTCACCGTCAACCATCACACCAAATTTGAAGTTCCTAAGTTAAATAGTTCAGAGTTTATGCTCCGGAAACGAAAGTGTGACACGTGAACAACAGATAAGCGGAGCACTATATACCCCCGACTACGTTGTCGCTGGGGTATGAAGAGAATACACACACATTCTCAGAGTGACACACACTCACTGTGTCAACTCACTGTCACATGAGAATTGTTCAACGTTGCAACCACCCGGCTCAGTGTTTGTTCCACGGCAGGTCAATGTGTGTACTATGTGTAATGTGCCTATGTGCAATGTGCCTATGTGCGTGCATGTTTCGCAGGTATTGTGTGTATGTTTTGTGTAAATTAAGCTACAATTCACACACTGTTCTACTGTACGACAGGTGTCAGTGTGCTGTAGAAAAGGGCAGATCTACAGTATGCATGAGTGTGTGTATGTTCCACTCGAGTGCTGATATTCCATTATGTGTTAAGGTCAGCAACCCCAACCTGTGAGGCACAGATCCATATGTGTCACTACTGATAAGCAACAACCTTCCCTGTGTCCCTATGGACAGTTTTCACCACAGACATCATGGATTTCAATGATTACTTTATCTACATAATTATATTTTTTTATTAATCAGTCTGTTATAGGGTTGTGTATTGGGAAGAATCTAACGATATGATACATATTGTGATACTGGGGTAACGATTCAATGTATTGCATTATTTGTGATAATGTATGCAAGGCAATATATTGCCATTTTTAGGGCCCGAGCCCCGACACCGTCGGGCCAGCAAAAGCCCTATTGGGCCCGTTCATCGCCGCTTGCAGCTTTAATTTTCATTGAAACTCGGTAAAACTGAAATAGTATAAAGAACACACCAGAAATACACCATTTTAAAAAAGGCAAAACAACAAATGTACACTGCATGCGAAAGATCTACTTGTTTTTTTGGCCCAAACTGCATGGGATTAGCATAGACTGGGCATCTCTGTAAAGGGGAGACTCTTGGGTACCCATATTAAACCCATATTCATTCACTTATATTGAGGTCAGGGGTCATGGGACCCCTGTGAAAATGGCCACGTCAGTTTTTCCTCACAAACATCTAGCGCAACTTTAGAGTGTTATTTAGCCTCCTTCATGACAAGCTGGTATGATGTAGTAGTATGGTTGGTACCGATGGATTCCTTAGGCTTTCTAGTTTCATATGATGCCAGTATCTTCACTCTGGCTTTAAAACGGAGCCTGTTACAACCCTAAAAATCAAAAATTGTGTTAATGTGTTATTATTGCGTCAACTTTGACAGCTCTAGTTACGTACCAATGCAGACTCTGTACATATCAAACTGGTAAAAGTATCAGTAGGAAAGATTTGTTTGTAAGTTTTGTCCAGCACTACTTTCTGTCTCATACCAGAACAAAATCACAAGGAAGACGTGTCACACAGCTTGGGAATAAAAAGGTACACGATGGGACATGTTTGGTTTCCAGTTTTCTCAGATTTTTGCATTTCAGTACAGAAACCAGTCAAGCAGCCTACTGGTGTGTGCAAGCAAGAGAGAAAGAGATGAAAAATAAACATACATCTAACCCCGAAACTCAGAAAACGTCTTGCAACTTGCTAATAATCAGTTTCCTTAAAGTTTCCTAGGTGGATTCAAAGACAGCATTACAACGTAGGTCCTGTAGCATCATAACATGACAGATAAATGAAGTAGTGCCAACTTAGTTATGGTATAAAATTCCCATTGTTCCCACAGTGGTGCTGTTGTTTAGCTGCACAGGTGACTGACTCCACATGTACCCTGCACTCTCATATGAAGAGGTGCTCTAGATATACTTAGGCAATATCCTTATACTTATACTTTATCTTTCTTTGTAGTTTCTGCAGGTAATGAACGAGTGAAGATGTAAAAAAACATGTAGTGTAGGGACTAGCTTGGATTTCGCAGCATGAAAGTGTATGAAAAATGTGTATGGGGAAAAGCAGTGTCACCTGGCCAAGGTGACTCCACTGAATGTGTGTGTGTATGAGTATGTGTGTGCATTATTTGTGTTCAGCACTGAGTGCATTTACCCCCCCAGGCCTGTATTTAACATTACGTTGTTGTGCAAGCTTAATTTTCTGTGAATTTGTGCATGTGTGGAACTGTTCAAGTTCACGTACTTCTTTGCATATTTATGGAAACATATTTATATCTGTGTGTGTTTGCATTGTGACGAATACTTCAAATCAGTTTCTTTACCTTTAGCAGAGAGGTTATTAAACTGAACAGCAAACTCACTAAATAAACATTTGATTTTTAACATATCTCTAAAATGTGAATACCTTTTTTTTTTTTTACAAAATGAATTTAATTCATTAAATGATGCATGTCCTCCGGCAATGTCAGTCGTGGAGACTGGAAGTTAGTTAGTTAAAGCTTAGTTAAATGTCAAGGTAGATAAAAGAACATTTCAGAGGAAACTATAATTCTTTTAAATCAATGAGCTGACAACTAAAGATTACGTTTGCCTTCTACAAACTGAAACGGAAACAAAGCATTCAACTTGCCAATTTCAAGCCTTGTCTTTGGAATACTTATATTGGATGTACTTACCCACTAGGGCTGGGACGATACATCTATCTCCCGATTCAATACTATCACGATGCCTGGGTGCCGATTCGATACGTATTACAATTGTATATTATGATTTATTGTGATTTTTGTTTTTTAACACTAGACCATGGAGAAAAAGAATGAATGAATCACACACTTCTTGAGACTTTTACTTTGGAAAATATCAACAAATTGATAAAGTAAAAATGTTTGATTTTCAGCATGTATGTCAGAGTCAGAGATGTACTGAAGTCAAATATATCAGTCACTGACAGACATTATTTATGCCCTTTTTTCAAAAATAAAGACATTTCCCTCAGAAATTAGTGGTATTTTCCTTTTTATTTATAAGGGACATGTAATGTTTTATACTTCTGTTGAATATATTTCATAATATGTATTTTGTATACAGTTCCCTTTGTTAACACCTTATTTTGAAAACCGGGCGTAGTCACACGTCTACTTCCTCTAACTTCTCCAAGTCCGTCTCTAGCTCTCCTGTCAGCTCCGTTCTCTTTATCCATCCATGGTCAGCTCCATCGAGGCCGTTTGAATTCAGAGAACATAAATGTCAGTATCTGGGTGCTCTACAGTTGTAGCGTTGGCCCATTTGACTACAGAGATGAGAGTGACAGCCGGCTTGACCGCAACGTTACCGCCATACGATAACATTTCCTGTCCATGACAGAGTTAGCATGCAGCTTTAGCCGTGATGTCTAGCTCTGCTTTTCCTGCAATGTGTGAAACCCAAAGTGTTTCCATCCTTTACTGGATGTGTAGTGTCTACCACGCTCGATTTAACATGGGAGGGTGCAGGTCGTGTCCCCATGGACCCTCCGCCGTTTTCTACCCTCCGGCAGCGGCCGGCTGCTGTTTGTTTTGGTTGACGGATACGGAACGGATATGACATCACGTTACTCAGACTACATCAATGAAAGCGGTAACTTCCTTCTACCTCCACATAGACTCAAATGAAGCAAATATATCGACTCTGGCATTAAAGAAAAAAAAAATTCAAAATCGTAAAAAAAAAAAATTGCGATACATAGGTGAATCAGGTTTTTTTTAGACACTTAGACGAGAGCTGTAGATGTTCAAAGCAGCATCTTTGCTATACAGAGCCGTATTTCTGACACTTCACACACAGGTTGCTTGGTTTTCCCACATCCTCCTCTGCCCTCCTTTCTCCTCTGACGTAGTCCTCTCCTCCATATCTCTACCGAGTCAGATCGTATTTCAGAGCAACCTAAACCCCCTTGAACATCAAAGTGTCAAACCCGGGCCTACTTTTGTTTTTTAAAGACTGGCCAGGGCAGCAGGCGTTGGCTCAAGTTGCCATGCACTGGCACACGTCAGTTCACGTTGGCAAGAGAGTGGTTCCGACTCAATGGCTGCCAAGTCATAGAGGAAGGACTGCCAAAGAAACTTCAAATGACCGCTCTCAATTCGCTCTCCCCTCCTCTCTATTTTACTCTCTTACTGCCATTGTCTGTTTGTCTTCCTCTCTCTTTCTCTTCATCTCTTTGTCTCTTCCTCTTTCCACTCGCTGTCTTTATCTCCTGCTCAGAGTCTGTTAATCTGATGAAGAGAAAGGTCAAACATTTGGCCAGCATAAGAAAACACCCTTGTGACAACTATGTGTGTGTTTCTTGTGTCCACAGAGAGTAGATTCATCCTCTAATGCAAAGACAGACAGGTGGTTCATTTTACTAGCAATACCACAGGGGAATAGCTGAGAGAGAGTACACTGGTTGTTTGTTAGTGCCTTAAAATGACCCATATGAGCATTTTCTAATGAGCTACCTCTATGGTTAAGGTTTGCTTAAGGTTATGCAACTAAACTACTTGGTTAGATCGGGTTAGGATAAAGGGCACAGTCTTTTTCTTTTAAAATAATTCACAACCTTACTGTAAAAGTCTGCCAGTTTATAGAACTGATCATCCGTCCTGAACTCTTCTCTAAGTATTGTTTGCAGAGGTTTAACAATGTCCTTCTACTGCTGCTTTTATTCCTGAAGCCTGGGACACACCAGGAACGTCAGGAAGGCATGGCGGCTGCGTTACCTGTTGTTTTTTATTTCGCCGTCCGTGTTAACAGTGTTAGACGCGCGTCACAGTTTCCATCTCTAGACATCTGTAGAATATGTCACAGACAATGAAAGTGATCTATTGACTGTATATTGACATCAAACCAGCAACATTACTACAGTTTTGAGGTGTATCTGTAGAATATGTTACGGGGACGAAAAAAAGTAAAGACTTATTTTTAAATCAACACTTCCTGCTTACATTTCGAAATAAAAGCCCTCAAGCGTTTTTTCTGTGTTAACACAAAGCT
This sequence comes from Sebastiscus tertius, assembly GCA_916701665.1. NCBI lineage: Eukaryota > Metazoa > Chordata > Actinopteri > Perciformes > Sebastidae > Sebastiscus > Sebastiscus tertius. Next base: position 3,541 of record CAKAOH010023599.1, on the reverse strand, counting down.
TTTATTGTGAAATATGTGCCGGACAGTGTTCTAGAACATGCAGTGACTTGGAGAGCTCCATGAATGAATATAGTACGGAGTTTTAATTGTGGATTAATGCTATTATTTACAAATTACCACACGTTTCTTAACCTTTCTCTGTCTAAAATAAATATAAATGATATTTATAATAAATGAAATGGCCATTAAAAGGCAAACTATGTAGAAAGAAAGGGCTGACAGCAGCAGCTACAGCAGCTGACACGCAGCTGGTGTGAACACTTGATGCGTGAATCACACAGCCACCACGCCATGCAGCCGCCACGCGCTCCTGACGTTCCTGGTGTGTCCCAGGCTTAAGAGAGGACAGCCATTAGTTATACGACCACAAAAAGTCACATATCAGGAAAATGTCAACATTCACCCCTTTTTGACCAGATAGTCAACCCTGTCTCCATGAAATGATGTTTATGTAATTGCAGTAAAATGTTCGCTGACAATGTAGAATGGCAGCAAAATAGTTGATGACATCGCGTTTCATTCATTGTCCTACATTATCCCCTCTTGCAATACAATATCTGGTAACCAAAGCATAATTAAATTAAGCAGGTTAAAGTTACTGTATGTGTATAGTCGGAATAGTCCACAATGACTTGAAGCACCTGCATGCAGGACTACCTGATTTCTGGTGGCAAATTCCTGTGTTCTGTGCACAGACCATAAAGAGAAGCACTATTGATGAAATTCGGAAAACAACCAAGACAGTTGCAGCTGAGTTGGAACTATCGCGTCAGTATTGAACGAACTGGACGATATATTGTGTTTATACTCGTGCGAGACACCGTGGCACGGGCCTCCGTAGATGGCGCGCGCACTAAAAGCATGCACAGAGGTGTTTATGCTCAGCGAGTTGTTCGTTGCAGTATGCTCCAAAACACCAGGAAGCGTACAAACAAAATAGTCAGTGGATAAGCAAGAAGTCAACGAGTGACACTTAAGAGGAAAATAGGTTGCCTGGCAACAGCAGTAACCACTAAACACTGACGTACGTACCGCCAAACATTGCATTTGTGTACTGTACTTATTACTAAATTATCTCTCGGTGCTTCCCCTCGGGTCGCCACTCTTTCCATGAGACCTTTTTGTTAGGTTTTACAAAGCGATCTCTCAGATTCTATCACAGCCTGCAGCAGAAAGCTTCTTCTTTCTTCAGTGTGTTGCCTATTTCTTTCCAAGTATTTAATGTCATGTGACTGTCCCTGCGGTCTCTCAATGAACAGTTGGCTGACTCGGCCAATCTTCCCACGAAGGCATCAATGTTGAAATGAAAGGCGCAGCGGCAGTCGGCGTGTAGTTACATAAATTCAGAGGTACACAACAAACCACTGCAACAACTTGCGGAGCCTTCGCGCACCACACACAAGCTGACGTCATTTTCTGGCGCACGCACCTTGCATTTACCATTTATATAGCATATAAATTATATTTCTAGTCTTCCGACCACTCAAAGCGCTTTACACTACATGTCAGAAACCGACAGGTCTGTCTGTGTTTGTGTGTGAGACCGCGCCCTGTACTGCTCCTCAAACAACAATAAAACATACCACTAATTCAAAATGAAGAGAACTAGTGATTGTTATGTCATTAAGAAAAATGCTGCGCTGTCTTACAGACATGACCACTGACTATTTGTGTAACAATTTAGCCACAAATTCACATACTGACCATACACGGTCCAGCCATATACTCGGTTTGGACCGAGTCTTGCTTCCACCCGCTTTGTGCCAACTCCCACCCTAATGTGCTGTGTTTGGCCATCTACACCGGGCAGACCTGGTCACTGGTTGCTCAGCGCTTCGTCACATGTTAATAATTGGTTGGAATGACTTGGAAATCAAAAATGAACCGAGAGGTTCCGGAGTAATTCACAATCGCGATTTAGTCTGCCACAACCTGCCCACGACTTGCATTCGGTACTAAAACGTAGTAATCCCTTCACTCCAAAAACATTTCCTTTGAACTTAATCCAGGCGGCAATTTCCCGCCACAATCTTACTGGGAAACCTCATTAGTATTACATAAACAGAAGTTCTAGGGGACAGGGTTGGATGCACAAGAACCAAAGTCTAAAGGGAACTAAAGTCCTTTATGCACATTCCTTTTTGCATTTCCATCATGTCTGAAGGACATGACAAACCAATAACAGATTTAAAAATCACGTCTGTAATGCAATTTTCACATACAAATAAACAACAACACAGTCGTCATGGGTATTACTGTGGAGCGACTCTGCTCATTGAGTTGGATGTAATGAACTGACGCCAAGGAGACATGTAGATGTGAATAAAAAGGAGACTCCAGACAGAGTGTCTGACTCCAAAGTAGCAACAGTATGCTAAGTGCTTTATGGATATCTATTTTTGCTTCAGAATGTATAACTGCAAATTAAGTTTTGCTTCTCTTGTTCACTCTGCTCACATTCACTGCTTGTTTTTAGCATTAGGGAACCAACTAAATAGCTTTGTTTTAAACGTCACAAAAAATGTCCACCCTCAGTCCGAACAGGCACCCAGTGCTTCTTACTGTGTGAATGTACACAAGTTGTAGCAGTCATTAGGTTTGTGTTTGAACGAATGTTCAGTGATGCCAATCCTGCTCCGATAAGATCCTGGGCAGAGCTCGAGCATTAAGACGCCCCAGGACAAAAAAATAGGACCTAGGAGGGTGAAAATTAGTTATTGGACGAATTTGGGACGAGAGTTTAAAGAAAAATACCCTGCTAATGTTACAATGAACGGAGATGAACGGAGATGACTGCACGTTCTGTGTCGCACACAGTTCTTATTAAACCTCCTTGACAACATAAACACATGCAAACACACACATGCACAAAAACACACACAGCAGAAACACACAAAACATACCACCGGCCTCTAACCTCATGACAGCTGCAGCAGCAACAGGGAATTATTCAACCCAAGTTAATAAAGTACCATTAAGGTTGCTAATATTAATGTTTATAATGACCAGTTACTTAACATTAAACTGTTTAATGTTAACGGTAAAGTTACAGTTAAAGGGACTGTTTGTAAGAATCAGAAATGTCTTGTTAACAGCGACACCTGTGGCCGTTAAGTCAACTAAAGTCAGCGTCCTGTTGCTCGCGCCTGTGCTCGCTCTACATAGACATGAACGAGCATCGCTCAACACAGTGAGGAGACACACGTCAGCTAAAAGCACAATATCACTCTATATTTCAGCTGCTTGGCAGTAATGTTAGCTGACCAGACCAAGGTCTCTCCATGAATCAATGCTGATCCTAGTGTTGGCTTTTCCTGCCTCAGCCTCCCGACCGCGGCCGGAGGGAACGGGGGAGACACCGGAGTTTTGGTCGGAGACGATAACGTTTCTCTCTGCGGAGCCCCGTCACTTCACAAGACACGGGAAACCTCTGTTGGTCTGGAGGAGCTGCAGCAGTTATTTCTGCACAAACGTCCACTGAACATTCACTAGATATTCTCAGAGCTAAACTAACTCTTCAGCAGTGTGGAGTGAGCAGCAT
>CAKAOH010023598.1:16620-51264 GCA_916701665.1 Sebastiscus tertius | reverse complement strand
AAAAGGCCTACTACATATATGTATGCACTAAATATATATATATATATATATATATATATTTAGTGCTTTTATTCTACTGACATTCTGTATTTACATTTGCCAAAGTGTTTAAAGGCCGACTAAATGTGGAGCCTTGAGTTTCAAATCAGTGAAATAACAGCCAGTAGGTCTTGTCCGTGACCAAAATCATTTCTAAAGAAAGAAAAACAAAGCAAGCCTTTTGTCCCTCAGAAAAAAAGACCGCCTAATTGAATTTCAAAGAGCTGATTTGCCCAGGTGGGTCCATTCTACTGTCCAATTTGTCACCAAGGAAACTACGTTTCTATTACAGAGGAGAGCAGAGCCAAGAGACTGAGGGAGAGATGAGTTTCATTTAGAATCACAGATGAGTTCAGAGCGTCCAAACCGAGTCTAAAACTGAGGAGGAAGAGACACGATGGCAGCTGATGCGATCAGGACAACAGTCACAGTCATTTAGATGTGTTTTTCATATTTTACTCTCACACATTCTTTCTTTATCCTTTTGTTCTAGCAAAAAAAAAATATGATAATCCTGTTTTTTTAGAGCTAGAGATGAGAGGCAGGGACAAAAAAGAAGCGAAGAAACAGAAGATAAAAATCTTCTGGGTGAGAAAAAAGAGAGAGAGAACAGAGAGATGCAGAGAGGAGCAGCTGGAGGATTTTGGGTTTCAATCAAACAATAATAAATCATATAAGCCTCATAATAAATCACAGACTGGAGTGTTTACACTTCTCTGGCCTATCTGTCTAAACTAAGTGTCTGCGGTTGACAAAACATGCTCAAAACATGCGCCACAGCCTGTACTATCATAATCAGAGCACGATGATGTTATAATTATGAAGTTTTTAATGATTTTGACATCACATGGTTCTATCTTGGGACAAGCAAGGTTGTACTCTCTGAAGGATAAACCACGGGAGAGCGACAGGGGATCATCCATATTCACACCAAAACTTCACACCGTCCTGATGGATGAAACCATTCATCCTCAACCAAGGTGGATGGATCTATTTTGGGACAAGATGAGAAGCAGCCTATAGTCTTTAGTTCGGATTCTCCTTCCTCAAATATCCTGCCCAACACGTTCTCATCCCAACTCGTCACATACCGCAGCTTTGTCTCGCCCCTTGCCATCACTTTATTTTCAGCATCAAAACCACTATAGTTACCCTTGGCGTCACTTTAGGATAAGACAACAAACCCACTGTAGTTTTGTTTAGGAATGAACTACATGGTTGGGCTTAAAACTACTACGTTTATACAGTGAAAACTACACTGAACGTTGTGAACACGGGTCACAAATGAACAGCTGATCATAACGTGACGCAAACAGCGGTCTCCTGGATGAAAGCTTTGTGCGGCATCACCACTAGATGCTGCCAAATTTTATACACTGTCCCTTTAAGACTTGGAATAAATTCAAAAAAAAAAAAAAAAAATGGAGGATAAAATAACCCTGGATCCTACATTTCCCATAATGCAACTCGATAGTATCGACAGTAGAAGACCAACGTCTTCTAAACTCCACACCTCCAGTTCATAAGACAGGCTTGTCAAATTCTGTAGTCTTCAAGACCGATCTGAGACAATCCTGATGACATCACTATGTCATCATCATTGGGGCTGTACTTCCAGACTTGACAGAGCTCCTCTAGAGCTACAGAATTATACATTATACATCTGTTTAAACAGGCTGAGTAGTGCTCCTCCTGACTAGTTAATTGATCCTGTGTGTGTGTGTAAAAAAAAATCAGTGGAGTGCCCCTTTAATATAACCCAACAACAACTTATATTGTGTCTAATACCCTTCTGGTTTCATTATCTTAGTGTTTCAACAGCTATTTATCATTGCATTTTTGCCCTCATAGCTCATAGCCCTGCTGCATAGTTTCCTTACATGGAGCTGAATGTTTTTATCTTATCTTAATAATCAAAACACAGAAACATTCAGGATGGGAAAAACAGCATTGATTGAACATGGCGGCAGGGTCTCGACCCAAAAGAGTCATCTTACTCGTCTCCCACATGGACCTTCATTCCACAGAGATTTAAAAATTCTGTTGTTTTCAAATCGCTAAACAGCTGTGCTTTGCTTTGGTATTGATTGACAGATAGTTGAATCACATAACAATCACACTGACTGTCCACGGCTGATTACAGCGGCCGCTGCTCGGCTGTATTTACGGGATTCAACAAGGCTTGTGATCTCTGATGCAGAGCTGAAGGTGAAACTGAGGACGGATCACACTAAAGGAGGATGATTAACTGGTACAGGAAGAGTTGGACGTTCTGAGTTGTAGCTTGTTATTTTTCTCACCAGACACTTGACACAGGTTTTTACAGTATAAAAGCTCTTCCTGGCTTCCTGAAACTGTTTCAGTACACGCAGGGACAGTACAGGGTTGCCTTTAAAATGAAAGGCAGCTAATTTGTTATCCGGGGTCTGATTTGAGCACATTAAGACTGTATCAACCTCTTATACTGTATTACACCTTTCCCTCTTGTTTGAATCACTCCTGTGCTTTTATTTTGGAGTTGGAGCTCACACATTCAGCCCACACTGTTTTAGATACTGATGTCAGCTGCTCTGAAGGAGGTAAAATGACGGAGCTGAGAGAGAAAATACAGGAGGAGGACCAGAGGAGGAGTGAGATTAAACTTGTAAAACTTGTTTCAGATGATTTTGGCAACCACGGATGAAAACATGATGACCATGAGATATTCAACAATAAGGTTTCCCACATGGATTCTCAAACAGTCAGCATGTAATGATGTTGAAAGGGGATGAAATTAGCAAATTTTCCCACAACTTGTGCGACTTTTCAAAACTGTGTTGACCTGGATAACAATAGTGTGATTTAAAGGTGCTAAACTCCAAAGTCAGTGTATTTCTATCGCCTCCGCATGGCTCTCAACATGGCAACGGCTGAGCTGGCTGCTAGTCAACACAATCTCACAACAGTTTGTGACATCGATTTGATTCGTGGACATAGATACAACTTTTTATTCGTGACGCTCAGCATGATGTTTAACAACGTAATTTATTTGTTGAGCTTTTTCCTACAAATGTCCAGCATCACTTGACGCACGTGTCAATTTCTGCTTCAGTCTTTTCAAAATAAAACTACTTAGTTAGGTTTAGGAATAGATCGACTTGGTTAGGCTTCGGCAACAAAACTACTTAGTTAGGTTTAGGAAAAGATCATGGTTTGGGTTAAAATAACTCTGGAAGTGCCATTACTTAAGTACAGATGTTACGTGACAAATAAATCAACTTTGACTTCTGATTTCACATGGGACACAAACACCGGTCTCCTGGGCGAAAGTCCTGTTTGTTTTTTACCTCCCCCCCCCCCCCCAATTCATATTTCCCTGTTCACAATTATATGGATGACATATGCTGTATGAGCTCAGAGTGAGCTGCGGCAATTAGCTAGCCAGTGTTCACACACTGGGACACACATGCACTAACATGCCAGACCGGCTACATAAACAAAGCACAAAGAAGATTACAACACACACAGAGGGAGAGCGACTTCATTCTCTGCTCAGGTAGACATTACTCCTCTATATCTTTAAATAGTAAATAGTTGTTATTAAATTAATGCTATCATTTTGTAATTTAGCACCTTTAATGGCAGGTAATTAAGTTGAGCTCCAATTTATTGATCCAAATGGGGCAATTAATTCATTTTGCAGCAAATTTAACAGATGATACACAACATGATAGCATTGCCTCAATTTAGCTTTTTTTTGGGGAGGAAATATGTTAATTTCTGTCAAATGTAATTTGTGGCAAATATGCAACACATCTGTCCTTAATTAGGTAATTAAAGGTGCAATTAGGTGTTCTCATTTCATACAGGAGACATCACATCACAGTCTGGAGTCTAGTTTAATCAACTAAAGTTTAGCCAAACTGGTATTTGATCCACAGTGTCAGTGTCATATCAGCAATATGAGTGAACAAACAACCCTTGACCATCAGTTTGTCTGCTCGTCAGCTTCGTGTAAATGTGGCAAAAGTGAACAAACACTGCCCTACTGTAAAAGGAAGTTGTACAGTATCTTCTGGAGCAACACAGGGACCCAAGGGACAGTGCGAAAGCTGTATTTACTCAACAGCTTTAACTCGTTTCAGATGGTCTATATGTCTTCTCTAAATCCTCTACTCGTGGGCACAACACAAAATCTTTGTTATGACTCTAATCACAAACGGGTGTCTACTATCCACTGCGAGTGTCAAGTGGAGCAGCGTGTGTCGACAGTGAGTGTCAACATGTGTGTGTTTGTCTGTTTGTCTTAGGACCGCTAAGGAAAAAAAAAGAAAGGGCCTCAGGATTTTCATAGTAGAAAAAGATCACAACAATGCTGTTTTTTCCATGAACACATTCTGTTAGCAGGGCAGGAATGTAGAGTGAGTCATATAAGCCAAAACTCACGACCATTTGTTATTGTAAAACCTGTGAAAAAACCCCATTTATAAATAAGTTATGTCAACATTCATATGTCAGAGGTCAATAAGATTCATTTTAGTGGTTTTGCATGTTTGATTGATTAAAATTGCGTATACTAGTTATTACTGCGTACTATTTTCCAAAGTATTCTGACATGTTGTGTTGATTTTCTTCCCTGCAGGTAACTGTTCATTTTCAGTAAAATCAACTTGCACAGATGTGAAACTTGCAAAAGACCACTGCTACGATATTATTATTTATTTAAAAAAAAAAAAAGCCACAGTGCAGGCTGAAAATGACCAAGAAACAAATGTTATTTATCTGCAGGCAGGCTTCGAAGTCTATTGCTGGCCACAGAATGAAGTGGACGAACAGTGGTGGAATGTAACTAAGTACATTTACTCAAGTACTGTATGTAAGTACTTTTACTTTTGGTACCTTAAGTATATTTTGATGCTAATACTTTTGTACTTTTACTTGAATAATAGTTGGAATGCATGACTTTTACTTATAACTGAGTACTTCTACACTGTAGTATTGCTACTTTTACTTAAGCTGAAGGCTTTTCGCATTCTTTGCTAGATGAAAAATGCTGGTCAGTACAGAACAAATCTGCCTTTTATCGTTTCCAAGTCTTCGATTTTTGGCATGTGTGCGCACAAGCACGCACACACAGGAATAAATAAAAGACAGAAGACACTTTTTTTGTGATAAAAACTACACTACAGAGAAGAACCCACACAAACACAAACACCATCCGCCCACCGACTGCACCTAAACGCCCCGGAGCTCACAGACAAAATAACTCGTCAGGATTCCTCCAGTAATTTCCAGTTTCCAGTATCCTGCCGGCTGTAATCTGATTGTCTGAGTCTGTTTTCTGTCCGTGGCAGATTTTAAGAGAGGACATCAGATTGGATTTAACACTGTTTGTCTTTCTGCTTCCTACACACGACAGAAACAATGCACACAGACACCACGGAAACACACAAACAGACTATACGCACGCGTTATACACATTACAACAAAAGCCTGGAGCAGAGGCGTAAGGTCAGCTTGCTTCCTTTTTCCACAAAAAAAGATTCTTTGTACAATTTTTAGACAATATCAGAAGGTCTCCCTCACATGCCTGCGCTTGTGCGTATGCGATTGCCTCTGTTTCTCTCTCTACTTGTGTTAAAGTTAAACAGTGCAGACACAAGCAGGTCACCTCCTCCATCATCCCCACTTGAAGGAGAGCACAAACACAGACGTCAACTAAATCACAGCCATTAATGTCAACAGAAACCCTGCTGTAAGAAAAAAAGAAAGAAAAGACTGTTGGACTATTATTGTATTATCATACATTATCATTCAATTAAAGATTCCGATCTGTAAAAAAAGACAAATTTGGAAAACTTTAATCTATCCTCCCTGAAGTTCATTACTGTTTCAGATGAAGCTCAAAAAAACTCCATGGACAAACGACTTGAGATGACTCATCTTTTACAGCAACATGAGCCAGCAAGCATTTTATAAGAGCAGGTGTCAGTTTTTTTGTTTTTTTTCTACTGAATGCTTTATAAAGGCAATAAATACAAAGGTAATTGAGTTCATCAGGCATAATACTTGTAAAACCTGAGATAATAACACAAGAGATAATTATACTTAAATAAAGTCCTATAGTAAGCGTTTGTGTCAGATTTAGTATTCCATTTTCAAATAATTTTAAACAATCGGAAAAAGGTCTGACTGTTTAGCCAATGACATTTCTTTTCAAGAAACCAGACTTGGCACACCATTGTGTGCATTTTTTTAATCCGTCATCCAATAAAAATCATCAAGCACAGAAACCTTGCACACTGAGTCTGATGCGTTTGATTATTCTATTCTATTTTATTATCCCCAAAGTAGGCTACTGAATGAATGACATTAGCAGAAACGAACGTTTAGCTGCCTAGAGCACAACCACTGTACATCCTCTTTTTTTCCGACCATCCCCGATTCCAAGTTGTTCTGCAATCACCTGCCACACTATTTTTTTTTAAAATTCTGCATCTCTGTATTCTTTTATTTCTTTATTGTAAAGTGTGTTGTGCTGGGGGATGAAGTGAATCAGTTTATCAGATGCCATTTTGGTCGATGTCGTTTGCACGGTGGCTTTAAGTGGTCGAACATCCCTCTTTTGGTTTTTGACGGATTCGAAAAAATGCGGAAAATCAAACCTGTTCTGAAAACTTTTATGAAAATTCCTGAGTCGGTGCGTAAACGTGAGTGACACAACGTGAGGTCGTATTATCAAACGTGTGATTTTGGATGAAAAATACAGACTTGGTGGGCAAAGGCCTCAAGAGACTGGCTGTGAGGCTCTACTTAATTCTAGTGGCGCTTTGGGCTAAATGCTAATGTCAGTGCTAACCTGCTAACTTTTTTTTTACCAAACTAAGTATCTCTTTCAAACAAGACAGTTCTTACAATTCAACCCGTTCTCACTCCCAACTCATCAAATACCACCATTTGGTGCACGGAGGCGCCCTTTAACAACAGTATGTGACGAACCGGGCTGTCAACTAACTCCAATGTAAGCCCACGGCATTATTTGACGGTCGGAGCAAGTGACGTAGTATTAATAGCGTGAGAGTCCACTAAGGGCTGGCAGGAGGTGGGTGGTGGATGAGTCAAACAAACACAAGACTTTCAACCAGGAGACTGGAGTTTGTGTCCCGTGTGAAACTAAAAGTAACGTTGATTTATTTTGTCACGTGACTCGTCGGTATCGTCAGTCCCATGATTCACGTTAGTCACGTAAGTCGTTAGAATTGTCAGCCCCGTGAGTCACGTGAGCTGCTAGTCAGTGAAGTTAACGCCAACCACGACCTTTTCCTAACCCTACCTAAGTGGTTGTGTTGCCTAAACCTTCTTGAGAAAACGGAATTGTGAGAGTGAGTGAGAATGTATTGTACAATCTGACCAGCTCTCACTCTCAGCCCCTCTGATCATATAACGTTGCTGCTGCTGGTTTAAGACTCCACCTAATACATGCTGTCATTGTCTGTGTTGGTTTATTTCTCCATCCACCTCCCCAGCCTCTGCTGTTACAGTTTCTTATTGCTTTAAATGCTTATCTATGTACACAAAACATACCTCATGTGTGCCAAAATTCAAAGCCTGAATTTCTATCTTGAAAGCGTAGATTTGATCATATTTCCTGATGGGACATGATAGAAAGAAAAGCATATGACACAGCTCATGAGCAGACCTCATATCTATAATACTATTAGACTAGACTAGACTATTAAATTAATTTTACACAAGTCCAAGACAGTTTTTTTTCTTTTCTGGTAAAACATTTCCGTCTGCAGCAACACCACAGCCGCTTGGACCATGAGCATTTATTTCTAGAGAAGGCACAGCGTGTTCCCATCTATTATTTACACATTAGGGTATGACACATTGGCCTAAATGAGAAATGATGACTTAATTCAAATAAGATGGTGGCTTGCACCAAGCCATGATATTTCGTCTCGCTGCTGGTTTTGATGCACCACCAATCTAACTGATCTAGTTTTAGTATTCTAGAGGCAATAATTTAATGGAACCTAATCTATGCAACCAATCAGTAACTTAAACAGTATGTCACCATGTACTGGTACATGTGGTGTCTTTTTTACGTCCAATATACCTCTTCCAAATTGGATGCGATGAGAACGAGCAAGCGAGCGAGCGAACATCAGATTGTTTCAGTTTTTCCCAATGAAGATGTCCTAACCTGCTCCGCGCGTCAGTGAACAGACAGAGTGACGTGAAGCCTTAGCCTTCGTCCTATTTTCACTGTTCAAAATCGACACTGACAGTTATCTATGTAATAGAGAGTGACATCGCTCGTAGTATATCTAGACAATTTTTCGCACTCCACTCGCCAGAGTTCGCTTGATCGCTGAATGTTAGGAAGAGGTGTGAGACGTTTGCAGTTCAACAGAGCAGTGGTACACTGCTGCAGCAGCTTTGGGGGGCCGGGTGGAATAACTTTTGAAATTGCTGCGGCTAAACAAAATGTTGTTAATATCAGGTTGTGTTGTCAAATACCCAGACGAAAGAACAAATAACTGTCATTCTCTTTTCAATTTTGCAGTGAAGTGCATCAAAGACATACGAATACAAATAAAACAGGCTTTCCAACAGCCCCACTGGTGCTCTCTCTTTCCAAGAAAACCTGTTTTCTTGCCTGAGGCCTTGATTTCTTCTGTGATGGACAATACACATATACACACTTCACATATTCACAAAAAATGTGCAAATGTGCCTTTACCGTGTGTTTACCTCAGTGCCATAGACGTCCCGTTGACCGACGCAGCCGAGTACGCCCTGTGGGTGGGTCCGTAGGAGCAGCTCCCCTGCCGTGCGTACCGCTCGTCCCCACAGCAGAGGATCACCAGAAACGCCCTCCGAAACGCCCGGTTCAGAAAGGCGTACAGGAAGGGGTTCAACCCTGAATTAATGTACCCAAGCCACAGCCAGGCTGTCCACAGCTGCCAGGGCACTGAGTAATGGATGAAGGGGTCCACCACGTTGGTGATGAAGAACGGCGCCCAGCATAGGCAGAAACAGCCCATTATAATCGCCAGCGTCTTTGCCGCCTTAGTCTCGACGCGCATGCGGCTATTTGCTATGGGGGCGTGCTCTGAGGAGGAGGAGGAGCCCATTGTTGTCCTAAGGCGGTAGTGCTCCGACGGATCTGAGGAAGTGGAGGACCTCACGGTGATCACCGGGGCCGTCCCGGTGACGGGAGCGGAGCCGGCCCGCTGTAGCGTCTCGATCTGCCTCACGTGGGTCATGGCGGTGACGTAGATCCGCTGGTAGGCCAGGACCATGAGGGCCAGCGGGACGTAGAAGGCCACCGTAGAGCAGATCAGGGCGTACGGTCGGTTGACCAGAAACACACAGCTCGTGTCGTTGGAGCCTCCCGTCAAGGCTCGCCTCTCCTCGATCTGGAAGGGAGAGGAAACACAAAAATAACGAATCGTCATCAAAAATCTTCAAAAATACAAGATCAGATCAGAATTAGACATTCTGACCTTTTCAGTTCAACTTGAATGCAACTGAATTTCATCACTATGAATCACAACCTGAAGTTAAGTTGTTCAACATTTTGAGAAATACATTTTCTGGAGGCGATTATTAGCCTAGCTTAGCATAAAGAATGGAAGCAAGGGGAAACAGCTAGCCCAGCTTTAAAAGTTAAAAAAAATATTTTTTTACTTTTCTGTTTGTGTATGTATGAAAAAAACAAGATACATGTTAATTAGTGAATTTGATCTCATCCCCTTGTGTAACCTAGTAGTTGGGCTTGCGTACTGATACCTTCTGAGCTCAGAGTGTTCATCAATGGTTCATTTTGTGATGTGGGGCAGTAAAATCTTAACCTAGAATAGGGCCGTCATGATATCAGATTTTAACTACACGATTATCGTGGCCAAAATAATTCACGATAACAATATTAGCGCGATATCTATAGAAAATTTGAAAAAAAAAAAATAATAATTCTTTGTTTATTGTGCATTTTGGCAAATTAATGACACTCAGGCTACGAGAGTAGGTAGTCGGAGAGAGTGTCTGTAACCATAACTGTTTATATAAGTAAGGGATAGTATACAGCGAGCTGGTCATTGCATCGCCCTGTCGGGGTTTATTTCACAACAACGACCCACTCGTTGTGCATTTTCTTGCTTATTACACGGCTACTTACTTATGAAATCAATAATTTGACACAGAAATTGTCCTCCAGAGTCCCAGGTCAGAGCCACATCCATAGCAACAGTCTGTTATACAAAGCAATAGTCAACAGACCGTAGAATGCCGTACTTGACCAATCAGAATCGAGTGTTCAACAAAGTCCTGTAATAAATTGATTTAAGAGGCATTGGATTATTTACACGATATTATCATATGTGTTTTATTAACATGATATCAATATTTGATGTTTTTAATATCACTTGGTTATCGTCAATTCCGGTATATTGTGACACCCTCAACCTAGAAGCATTTAAAAGCTATCTTTCACATCATACACATATTGAGTACTTCTGATTTCAAGGCTAAGACAGAGCCGGGACTCCTCAGTTTCATATCACCAGGCCACTGGGAGTGCAGAGCCTCATTCTTTGTTTTGGTGGAAATGGAACAGGCACAGTTCATTCTGTAAATTGTGTCATAATTATTAAATCAGTTTTGTGGCTTTGTGACAACTGGGGTGAGAAGGAGTTTCAATTACAAACAATTCCTTTTTTGGGCCGAACAAGAGTGCAATGGGAATTTTCTGAATTTTTGAGAGAAAGACAATTGACCAACGAAGAAGCATGACATATAAAACAAACCACTAAAACCTGGCCTAAATGTGCAAACATAAGTCATATCAAGTCCCATGCAATTTTGTCCGTGACATATGACTTCAAGACACGCAGGCAGCTTTTAAAAACAAAAGATTTGTTGTTTGGATGATGCCTGACTGAAAGCCAAAGAAAAGGGCCGTGTATTTCATTAACTCTGGCTGAATAAATTCATCTATCCTCATCTGCCTCTGGGAGTCCTGCAGCTCATTTCAGGGCCGCTCTGAAATAACCTCACGCCAAAACATATCCAAACCAGCAGGAAATGCTTGTTGAAGTGCTGTCTTTGCTCGCAGCAAGAAAGCCTCCACAGGGACTGGAATTGTTTTGTGATCACTGCATTACCGTTGTCATCGTTCAAGGGATTGGAAACGTTATTAGAAACAGAGAATATTAGGTTGGAAAGGTTTACGCCGCATTTGCCCTCGCAGAAAGAACATCTCTCTCTTTAGGCGTTTGAGTGAGATATATGAACTCTTAAGTGTGATACTTTATTAAAATATATAGTATATTTGGTTGATGCAGGGTTATTACACCAAATTTTATAATAATAATGTCGTTTTTGAGCTCATTACTGTGTCATCGCTTGTCCCCTCCTCGATTTCTTATATCTGCTGAGGACTCACAATGTCCTCGATGCCGATGGCGTTCCAGCTTTGCATGATGGGTAGAAAGGAGATGAATGTGGGGATGAGCCAGCAGCCACTGAGCATCACTGCCACTCTGATCGGGGTCATCTTGTGTCTGTAGACCAGAGGCTGGCAGCAGATAGCGTAATACCTGGAGAGACACACACACATGCTGCATTTGTAAAAGCCTATGAACAAGGTTCAAAACCGCCTCCCCACTCCCTTATCATCTCACAAACATCAAACACACAAACCTGTCCAGCGCAATGCAGCAGAGGTGCAGGATGGACGCTGTAGTCAACAGGACGTCCAGAGACGTTCGGACCAGGCAGAAGATCTCCCCGTACCGCCACTGGCCGGTAGTCAGCTCGATCGCAGCGAAGGGCATCACCAGCAGTGCAACCAGCAAGTCAGCGAACGCCAGCGACACAATGAAGTAGTTAGTCTTCTTCTTTCTGAGAGGAACAAGTCAGCATCAAAAAATGATCTAAATGAATGGCGTACTGTATGTTGTCCTGTACCATCATGCTCGCACGACTATAATAAGCTTGCATCTCTAACCTTTAAAGGCAACGCAGCTCAGTTTGGCAGCTGTCACTGTGTCTTTACAGAAATATGAAGCGACTGGCATGTGTCCTGTTTTGCTGATTTTTATATATATATATATATATATATATATATATATATATATATGTTTGGATCAAAATTAAAATGAAGAGTTTTTTATAGTTTGACTTAGATTGTAGGCAAGTCATGAAATGTCACAGGTACCAATCTATCTGTCAAGTCAGAAAATGGTTTTCAGGACAGCATTTCCGTAATGTGAGTGCTTTGACATTTGATGGGTTGGTCCCAAAGCATATGGCATATTTTAACCCTGTGTCCCAGAATGCCTTACAGATACACGTGTGCTTTCAGTAAATAACAGGAAACAAAATTCCCTGGCTTTGACTCTTTGTTGTGCAGAAGGAAGTGCACATGTGAACAATGCATTAATGGCGTCCTCCTCGGCTGATCTGTAACGTTAGCTAGCTCACTGGTGCAAGGTGAGCTGGCAGTATCGATTACAGATGCACGCTTCCTTCTGCGTGGTGATACGATAGGCGGGTGTAGTTCGGTAAAAAGAAAATAGTCCATACGTGGAACTGCTCACAACAAGGTCTGTGGATTATCTTGAGAAACCGGGTCACGATTTCTGGAAAGAGACATCGCTGTTGAGTTTTTCAAATTAAATTTTTTTGCTACTTTGAGCACCACAAGCATCTAGTTCCATTATATTGGAGATAAAGCAGACATTTCTCTACAACCCGGCAACTTACACAAAAGAAAACAGATTGATAAATAGCACTACAGGTAAGAAGAAAAACATGTACTTTTGATCTTGGGGTAAACTGTCCCTTTAAAGCCAGACTGGACCACTGTTACTGCTTTTAAAGAATTTAAAGAGGACCTTTTATGCCCAGTCTGCTCTGATTGGTCAGGTGGTCCACCACTGTTGTGATTGGTCAACTGAACCAAACTCTTCAGACTCCAGCTCCGCTCGAACTACTTTGAGGGCGTGCCAATAGCCGCTAGGCAGGTATTATGCAAATGTGTTACTTGGTGACATCACCATGTTACGGAAGAAAAGGCGGGACTTCAAGCGAGGCGTTTCAGGCAGTTCAGGAACAGTGTTTCTGTGGGGGAGAGTAACTCTCTTTGGCGTGGACTTTGGGATTTGAAACTTTGCAGGCCTTTTACATGCACAAAAAACTATATAACACATTAAAAGAAAGGGAAAAGGCACAAAAGCATAACAGGTCCTCTTTAAAAAAGACAACAGGCTCACCTTAGATGTCTGTCCTTGCAGAGTGCCACCATGACCAGCAGGTTGCCAAACACCGTCATGATGATAATAATGGAGAGAAAGATGGTGAGAACAATTGTCTCCAGCGAGGTCAAGAATTCCTGCTGTTCTTCCTGTTGTTGTTGTTGTTGTCCTCTGTTTATTATGTCATCCAACAAACTGCAAAAATGAAATAGAAAGCAACAATACTGAAATTAACCAGGTTTTAAAAATAATTTAACAAACTGATTCATGATTTATTTTGGTTATTTATTTAGCTTTTATATATATATATATATATATATATATATATGTAACAGAGTTTGAATTGATGACTTACTGTCGAGGTGATGTTGTGGCCATCACTGGTCGTCTGCATTGAGGTCAGCAGAGGATAGTCCTCATCACCCCATGCTCTGGCCCTGTTGACACACACACACACACACACACACACACACGATGGAATTGAGCTGGCTCTTGCAGTAATTTCTCTGAAAATAGCAGTCAGCTTGAGTGTACAGACGGCTTGGATTTCTTTTTTGTTTGTCCATCTTGTCAAAAATGTGATATTTGTACCTAAAATAAGTAACTGGACCGCAGCTTGAAAGCGTGTGATATTTAGAAGACAAATAGGCTGCAACAGGCAGCAGCTGTCTCTGCCAGATTCCATCAGCATGTTAGTTTGTCTTTGTAATGCAACAATAAGACCGTGCTTTAGTGGGCACCGCAAGGGAAATTCTCCTTTCTCACTCCTCTGTCAAGAGAGGTCAAAGGTCAGATATCAGTCCCTGAACAGCACCTCTAGGGCTCGTAGGGATTCAGCATATCCTGGTTGTCCCTGTTGAACGACAGTCTGCCTGACCCTGCTGCCCTTATTTAACCTGGTAAATAAAGTAAACGTATTGATTTCACCAGCAGCAGCCTGTGGTAACGAGAGGACAATTAGTTTACAAAAACACATGAGGGAGGTTAAAGCATTGACTCTGGGTTATTGTCCACCAGGGCCCTATTTCACTTTTCTTCTTTATTTCTGTGAAATCAATAACTTCTGATTCAGCTCAGTGCAGCTTGTAATGTAATGTTTTGGCTTGGCTAATTACAGCCCTATAATTAAGTCCAAGGACATCGGTGGACGCTCAAGAAATAAACCCTAAAAGAAAAAAACATTTGTCATTTTTGCTTTCTCTCTAATGTGACATGGGGCTAAAAAGCTACATGTGAAAATTATTAATATAACTGATGTCTTTTTAAAGTGTTCTTTTTTTTATGGAGGACAGAACCTGCCAAAATAAAAAATAATTTTACAAATAAATGTAGGCATTTATCAATTGATAAAATGTGACATAAATTGATATTTCTTTTTAATTTGCTTTTTTTATTTATTTACCTTTGTATTTATTCCCTTATTTATCTATTCAATTCAATTCAATTCAATTCATTTGTATATAGCGTCAAATCATAATAGAAGTTATCTCGATTCGCTCTTTATATAGAGCAGGTCAAGACCAAACTATGCTACTTAATTTTCATTTTTATTTATTTATTCATTTTCATTAACTTAAATTTGTTTATTTGTTTTGCATTTCTTTAAATTCATTTCATTTATTTTTAAATGTATTTATTCATTATTTATTTGTAATGTTTGCCATTTTAGTGTGTGTTAGCATACTAACGTTTGCTAATTAGCATTATACATAAAGTACAAACGCTGGTGGGAATGTCAGTACGTCTGCAGGTATTTGATCATAAACCAAAGTATTGGACAAATACAAATTTTGTCCTGAAGATGGTGCTAATTGATGCTAATGGTGCTTATTCATCATCTGGGGGCCATGAATGTATGTACAAAATATCATGGAAATCTATCCAGTAGTTGTTGCAGATTTTCAATAAAATCCCGAAATGTCAACCTCACGGTGGCACTAGAAGAAAAGTCAGAGGATCGCCAAAGTTATTAGAATTAATCCACTAGGAAACTTTAATTTCTGTACCAAGTTTCATGGCAATCCATCTAATATTTGTTGAGATATTTGTCACTGCACACAGTGGTGGACCGACCAACTTGCTGCTGGCATGGCTAAAAATACATTTATTATTAAATATATACAGAAATATATTACACCAAGGCAAGACACAAGTATATACAGTTTCTCTCTATGTTTACAATAACTGTCAAAATCAACCAGTGTGACAGGAAATGAGAAATAAAGGTTGTTTGGAGTCATGCTCTGAGTCCTTTTACAGTAAGTATCTGTTCTTGAGGAACAGCAGATAACCTTTCATCTGTACATTTGTAGATGCCTTATCAGCTTTAAGCACCTATTACAACATCTGCTGCATCTCTGCCTTTTTATGATGGGCTGTCTAGTCTTATCGCACTGAAGGGTCAATATCATCGGACAGAGTGACAGCCGGCGATCCCGTTAACAACTCCTTCTTCCTGCAGGCAGATCACCGATTACAGTTTGTCACGTCTCTGTTTGTCATTTAGTCCAGTAACTCTCAATTCTCTGGTACAGTGTTGACTGTAAAGGCCCAGACACACCAACCCGACATCAAAGAACTAGCGGCGATGAAGGTCAGCATTTGAGTCGCTTCACATCGCCTTTTTCTTGGCTAAAACGTTGCACTCGAACGCGCCACAAAGACTACATTTGACGACCAATTGCCACGTAATGTGTGCGCCTGCGTGAGATGAAATAACTCTCCACACCAGCACGTTGCGGTAGTCTGTATTTGTCATTCAAAAAGGGAAACCGGAGGTCCGAGGACAGCGAAAATACAATCCTTTGTTATGATATGTTCATGAAACAAAGCGGCGTTTGCCGACCATTCTCACACCACTTTCACTCACCACTTAGCTTCATTCCAGATGGCCAAGTCGCTGTGAAAATATCTGTGTATTGGAATGATCAGATGAGATGAAGATGAAAAATGAGTAGAGCCTTCTGTGTTTTTCCTCTTGACTTTACTCGTTGGCTTGCTTTCCTGATGTCCGTTTCTCTTCTCGTGCACTGATTCGTTTAAGCTGAACCTCCAATCAGAGTGATTTCTCTGAAGTTGAACTAAAATCATCACTTTATTTTATCTTGACACTTTTTTTGGGGGGATTTTTTGGGGATTCTGTTTGTGTTCTTATGTAAGCATACATCAGTGTATTGTGTTAGCTGATGCATCTTGTTTTTTGCACTATCCCCTTTCCTGCTGTACACTGCAAATTTCCCCACTGTGGGACTAATAAAGGAATATCTTATCTTATCTTATCTTATCTTATCTTATCTTATCAGTCTTGGCCTTTGACTTGTCTCAATTCAGAAATACGGGTCCGTGAGACTCCAGAGATAAAAAGGTTGCAAACCCCTGATCTAGTCAAGAGCTTTTCCAGTTCCGGCTTGTCATTCATTTGGATTGTGAAATTGAAACCAAAACAGAGGTGACCAAGGTGAAAAGTTCACGCCAGTGTTTTCTATCAACGGCTCCACTTCCTTGAGGACAGCAGAGAGATAACAGATAGATTATACCATAGCCTCAGTGTGCTTGGCTGGAGAGCATACTGTACATACTATTTTTACTTACATTTCTGAACACATGTGGACCACGGACAGATTATTAAATGCCACTACCGGCCACCACCATTTTTGGTGGTCAAGTAGCCCACGCACACAGATGTTTTCTGATTTTCTTAATTCCCAACAAGGGGAGCATGTCCCCAAGGGCGTGCTCCTGCGGTTCCCAGGGGGTAGACATGGAAAGATTGTGGAGTAGTTAAACTAATCTGAAAAAAATGGAAATTATGCTTTGATATAATAACAAAAGATTTCCAAATTACAAATTGGTGTGACACTGAACATTTAGTATTTACTGTCATAATAAAAATAGTGAACACGCCACACACTAACCTGAGTCAGATGTAAAAGCTGAACACCACATGCTGCTGTTGAGAGTTTGTGAGTTGCAAGCAAGCAGAGAAGTTGAAATAGAAAGTTAAAAATCATTACAAATCTTCAGCACTCCATACCGAGAGGCAGTAGCAATGGGAAAAATTAGACTAAAGTCTAAACATCTTCAATTCCAGGATCACATATTTGTAATGCCATGCAGTTTTATATCATTATTTATTTAGCGAATGCAAAGTCCTTGAGCCATGCAGTTGTCTCCTGGTCTGCTGTATGGAGGGTGACTAACCCTCCTTTTAGACTGTGGAGCGGGCAAGCTTCAATGATGTGTTCCATTGTTTGCACCTCTCCACAGGCACACAATGGGCTTGGGCTGCTGCCCCATTTGTGAAGGCTGGCCAAGCAGGGGCCATGTCCGGACCTGAATCTATTAAGAGTTGACCACTGTGTCCTTGGCAGGTTGGTGCCAGGGACCTGTTGGGTGGGGTCTGACGCCAGATGTTTTTATATCATTAATATCACTAAATAGCATACGTCAGACAAGAAAGGTTGAGAACCAATGTCCCAGTCTTAATAATAGTTAATTGACACTGGGCCCTGGCTTCAGGGTTCATTGTACTTTAAACAAACCCAACGGAGTCTCATGCAACCGTCCGCATGATATTTCATGAAAAAGTTATTTCTCTGTTTTCGTTCGATTTCCTACAAATGTCCAGCAACACGTGTCAGTTTTCGCTCGTTACATACATACAGTCTTTTCAAAATAAACTTCCATCTTCACAGGAAACAACTTCCTTTGGTTTAGGCAAGACAGCTACTTAATTAGGTTTAGGAAAATATCGACTTGGTTAGGATTGGGCAATAAAACTACTTAGTTAGGTTTAGACAACAAAGCTACTTAGTTAGGTTTAGGAAAAGATCGTGGTTTGGGTTCAAATAATTCTGGAAGTGGCGTTACGTACATAACTTACGTGACGAATAAATCAACGTTGAATACTGGTTTCACATGGGACACGAACGCTGGTCTTCTGGGTGAAAATCTGGTATTTTTTGACCCAGCCATCAACCCAGACCACCGCTATTTACAGTATATTTCCTAGTAAATCCATCCATTATCTGTAACCGTTTATCCCATTCGGGGTCACGGGTTTCCTAGTTCATGATTATGTGAATTACACACAATTTGTGGGATATATACAAATTACAGTGCATTACTTTTCGTAGGTATAGCTACGAACACATCATTCGAACACGTCTAAAGGCAAGCGCAAGTATCAATACGAACAATATTTAACGATGAACAAAGAGAGCTTGAGAAAGACAATCAAATCCTGCTTACTTTCACACCTGCACACACACTGAGGCCTTTAGGGGCCCCTTAACCCTTGAGCACCTGGACCCTGTACCTACATCCATGATTATGGCAACAAAAAAAAAAACCTGATTATACACACAGTAAATATAATTAAATGTCAAGTTGCTGCAGGAATAATTTGTCTCAACAATGGTGCACAGATTGGATGGTGTTCAGCTTTGCATTCTCATTAGAAACACCCAGTTTAATAGAACACTGAAAAAATGACTGAATAGTGTTTGCATGTTAAATGGTCCGTATAGGAAAACTGTAATAAGCATTATTCTCACACAGAAATCATCAGTGGACAACAAATCTAACACTACCCACCCTCGTACTCGTTGCTCACTCAGTTACTCACACATCGGAATCTAGGGGATGAGAAAATATTTGCTTAATCTGAATTTCAACGATAGAGAGACAGTGAGTAAGGAGGGTGAGGAGCAGAGTCTCTGACAGGTTGCCGCGGCTCTCCTGTGTGATGTGCGTCCAGGGTGGCTGCCGTATTTGACGAGTCGGGAGTGAGAGAGTGTTATCCAAGGAGGCGTGTTTTCACAGCTCACCGTGTCCATTTCACATCGGACTGATACAAGAGTCCAACAGGACAGAATGAACTCTGGAGAGCAGAATGAGACTAGGTAGTTCTATTTTTAATGCTCTGTACACCCTACAGTTATTATTGTCCTTATCGCTATTCTAATTAGTTTTTTTTTTGTTTTTTATCATCATCCTTATTGTCGATATTATTGACTATAATCAAAACTCTCCAAATATATATTAAAAATAAATTGTGCATCATGTCAGTGAAGCTGATTGAATGGCATTACTGTAAATGAAAAGAGGAAAAAGATTCTATAGCCATCCTAGCAGCTCTGTGACATTATAGCTACAGGGGTGCTTTGATCTAAATGCTAATGTCAGCATTCTGCTCATAATGGCAATGCTAATAATGCTGATGTTTGATGGGTGTAATGTTTATTATCTTCATCATATTAGTTTCACATGTTACTAACATTTGGAAAATTAGCATTTAACACAAATTACATCTGAGGCTGATGGGAATGTCAGTTTTGTAGGTGACAAATACAAATTCTGACCCCATGATGGCATTAGATGGAAAGACAAAGTTGCTGTATTACAATTCATCCTGTGGGGAACAATTTCCTCACGGTGGCACGGCAAGGAAATCTCTGTGAATCACCAAAGTTACCACCAAATTAGGATTCATCCTCTTACATACCTAGTGCCAATCCATCAAATTGGTGTTGAGATATTACACTGAATAAATAAAAACTTTGACCTGCTGTGAACCAAAAGTGGTGGACCAAGCGATTGACGGACCGACGCTGGCATCCGTAGAGCCACGTCACTGGACATTAACAGCCAGACAGGGCGATGTCGCACCTGACGCGAAGCAGAGGGGTCTTGCATCGCACTGAAATGGTTTCTTTCACAACAATGACCCTCTAGCTGTACATTATCCCGCTTATTACACGGCTACTTACTTAAGAAATCAAAAATGTGACACAAAAACAGTCCGCCAGAGTCCAACATCAGAACTGCGGCCATAGCAACGGTCTGTTATACATAGCAACGGTCTGCTATAAAGATATAACAGACCGTAGAACGCCGTGATTGACCAATCAGAATCGACAAAACTGTCTAATAAGCTTATTTAGAGACAACATAGATAGATATAGATAGATAGATAGATAGATAGATAGGATTGAGATTGACTGATAAACAAAAACAAACGGGCAGACAGACGACGTAGGAGGACTGACTCATCTTGATGTGAGCTGTGATTAGAAGATGCTCACTCGCCATCTGGGAAACTTCCTGATCTTCTGGGCTGCACAAACTGCCTACCTTGATGCACGTCTGAAAACCTGACTGACAAAGTTTATGTCCATGTCAAAGACATCCTCTGGAAAGATGTAGTGTTCTCCTGATGCTATCACATCCTAATCAGATTAGCCTCGTCTTCAACAGCTACCATATCACTCAGTGACAACAGGTCAGGACTATTTTATATACAGTATATCAGCCTCTATCTCTCAAGAGGTGTACCACGAGGTCAGGGAGAAGACACTGAGATGTCCTTAAGATACTAAAGTGCATTTCTTTGCATTCCAGTTGATTTTACAGCAGCAGGTGTACGGAAACAAGAATAATTTGCAATGTGCTGACTGCTTGACAACGTGCCCACAAGCGTGTGCTAAAATCATTTATGATGCAACAAAAAAAAAAGTATTAAAGTTGCACTCATTTGATTAAACAGTAGTTTTGTGTTGTGACCATTGCACCACTGTTAACACAACAAATACAGCAAATTAAATGCTCTTTAACTCTCCAGCCACTTGTTTTCTTGGCAGGTGGGAAGTAAATACTTCTCACATAATCTCACACCTCAGATTGTGAGAGGGCTGAACCGTGTGTGCGTGTGTGTGTGTATGCGTTCATATGCACATATTTTTGTTTGTATGTGGAGGAGGAGTCTCTGGTCCTGTTGCCAAGGAGACTGAGAGGTATCTCTGCAGACTCTCCTCCTGTAATTTTAAATGTTTGAGTAAGGACGGCTGGCTCTTAAACAAGCTAGTGCCGGGGCAAACACTCTCACCTGAGACTGTGCTGTAAAAGTGTGTGTAGTGTCTGTGAAGCAGCTGCTTGATCAGTGTTGATATACATTACAAAATAGCATCGTGGGATAAGTATGATATAAAATGTTACCAGAAATCCCCATGAAAAGACCAAAGCCATAAGTGAATTTATCCTTCTTGCCTGTGTAACCAAGGCCTGGTGTAACTTATTTCTCTGTGTTATAGACCTCTACTGTTGTCAAAAATAGTTTAAAACACATCAATGAGTCATGTTCCTTAATTACCATTAACATGGGCACAGTAGTTCATGTTGAGTCAATACCAAATTCATCATCCTGGTGCCGTAAATACTCACGAGAGCAACAAATGTGTATTAATCCGCCACTGAAAATAGTCCCCAACAAAAGCACTATTTACTTTTGTTTGAGTAACATTGTTAAAAACTACAGTGCCCAGGGGTTTTAGGAGATTTAGACTTTTTAAAAAAACAATTAAAGTATATTATACTGTGTATACTACTATATAGCATAGGCAATAAAACAGACCAAACGTGTATTGACTCTAGGTCTTCATCGGGCTCTCTAAAATTATTAAATATTTTAGTGTTAAATAAGTTTTCTACAGTACATTTCCTACCTTAATGTAACTCACCATCATTCGTATTATTTTATCCAACAGCTGTCCGCCCTTGGACAGTTTGAAGAGCCGCAATGCATTTTGGGGCATGTCCAGTAAGCTCATGTCTCATACTAAGAAATTCTTGCTATTAAGTAGGAGGCTATACATCATTTTTCGCGTACACAAAATCCCCATATTATGCAGTTTGAACGCACTACATACATATAATAGTGCTTGTATGCGATTTTGAATACAGCCTCTGTATCTTCTACAAGGAATCTCGCACTTAATGATGTCACTTGCACTTTTTCTTTTAGGTCTGTCAATATTTTTGGAGTGCGTCTTTAAACACTTGCCAGTGGACGGTATGATTAGGAGGTGTTGTTTACTCATATGTTAAGACCTGCAAACAACGCTGAACGCCAAGCTCCTTTTTCCAAAGGCACTTCACACAGAAGCCTGGTGTGTTTGTGCTTGAGGATTGTGTTTGTCTTTAAAGAGCCAATCATGCACACCCGCACAAGTTCAAGGTCCTGAATCGACCAGGACTATAACTTTAACGTTAAATGTCACCACTTACGCCCTTTCTACACTTTAGTGAAAACACAATCTGATCTTGAAACTTCAGAAACAATTTTTAAAACTGATATTTAAGTCATATTGTATTATAAGTGAGGCCCTTCACCTCTTCACCTCGATTGACTTGGAGCTGGCAGAAAGATGATGAGTTTATTTTGCCACTATTTTTTACGGCAGGCGTAATTTAAAGAGTGCAAAACAAAAAGCAGAACCCCTGTCAGTTTAACTCAGCAATGATCAGCCAAAAGCAAAAAACACCATCCGGTTTCTCTCTCTCACACACACAGAAGACACACCGAGCCAAGGAGTTTTGATTCTACAATATTATGTTAACTGAAAGCAGCAGCAGCAGGAAACATTAGAACTGGAGAAATGACAAACGTGTAAAGTTTGCTCAAGAACCAATTGGTTTGGGACGCCATTCAAAACCATGAAATAACTCCCACCATCACTACCAGCAGCACCAGCAGGCAGCACACCAACACACAAACACTTCTCTCTGGTTGGGAGGGAAAAGGCCTCTTCAGTAGAACCATGTAACACTAAACTCTCAACTCTAAACTGCGACCAATTCATATTAAATTGTTAAATCTGCAGTGGAAAGAGCATTTAGAGTGTACTGAATGTCACTCTGTGGAAAAACAATTTCAAGTGGTGTTCTCTCAGATCCTTGTTTTTTTTTTGTCTCCATCTTTGTTGCCCAGCACTTGTTAATGTTGCTTTTTCTTCACTGCAATGCCCAGGGGTCACCTGTCAATCAAATTCATATTTTCTGCCTTTGGATTCTCTATTCATTAAGGTTTTACGCAGATGATGCTCTTTTCTCTGTCTGTGTAGCCGCGATGGCTAACAACATTTCCTCATCACGGTTCGTATGATTTCTTCCGAGAAGTTATTCCTCATGTTTCATGCGTTTTCCCACGAATGTCCAACAACACGTGACGCATGTGTCAATTTCTGCTCTAGTTTTTTCAAAATAAAACTACTTAGTTAGGTTTAGGCAACAAAACGACTTACTTACGTTTAGGAAAAGATCGACTTGGTATAGGTTAGGCAACAAAATTACTTAGTAAGGTTTAGGAAATGATCATGGTTTGGGTTAAAATAACTACGGAAATGTCGAAACGTAGGGAAGTTATGTGACAAATAAATCAACGTTGACTTCTGGTTTCACACCGGGTACGAACGCCGGTCTCCTGGGCTGAAGTCCGGTGTTTTTTTGACCCACCCGTCCATGCCGACCTCCTGCCTATGCGCCGTCTTTATACCTTCTGGTTCACAATTACATGGATTACATATGAATTGATTTTGTTGCAAGTTACTTGAAAATGTGATCAATTACTCATTCTATAATACCCACTGAAATTAGTAATAAAACGACTTGGGTAATTACTCAACAAAAAATATTATTATTATTATTACTAATGTTATTATTATTATTAATAATAATATAATCCTTTACGCTACTCGTTTACTTTTCATTACTGCAACGCGTTACTAAGTAATGCCTTAATATGTGGCCCAGTTCTTCAACATAAAGCACGTGCCGTATATGCAGCTGAGAATTTTTCTTCTCAGAAAAGAGGTACCATTACTATTATACCATACTATATATATATACTACCATACCATTCGCTACCAGAGCAAATTTATCTGTAGGAGGGGGACAAGAGGACGTTTCTGCAGAGACAGCAGCGTACCTTGAACTCACAACCTTCTGGGCCATCAGCCTGGAATAGTTGCTGTAATGACAGATCCAAAGTCTGCTGAGAATTAACTCATTATCTCAGACCAGGGGCTAATGTCGAAGGGAAAGAAGATTGGAGATGAAATACATTGTGACTTCTGCTCCATTCTTTGAGTCTACATAAGCTCTGTAGATGTGCAAACAGGACGGTTGATCTGGTGGATTTTTTTTTTTTTAGAAACTACCAATCTGTTTATCACTTTTACAGTGTTTGCCATAACAAATACTTATAGCTCGGTCATGAATGTCAGAAAAGAGTCACTTGTGAGAAAACCTCCAATTCTCCCTTCTCGTAGACTGATATCACTAACAGGACTGAGAATATTAAAATGGGTTAATAAGCCTCACTTGATTCATTATACAATTGTTTACATATTTAAGCACTGGAGCAAAAATATTCATAGTTTTGAAATACATCAATTCATTTCTAGCATTAACAATATTTTTCGGTGTGTGAACATGATTACTGTATTTTCTTAATATGGACCCCAGGAAGAGTAGTTGTTGCCAAGGTAACTAATTAAAGGGATCCAAATAAACAACGAAAAGCAACATTTTATCTCCAGAAATCATCTGTGCACCCTCTGTGCAGCAAAATGAATTTGCCGCTCCAACAAGGTTGAACAAAAACCCTCTAACGTGACCTCAAATCAATAATGTCACCTGCAAAATTACTGAATATTCAAAAAAAACCTTGATTTAGCCTCATTTTGAAGAGGCCGCTGGATTTTCCATGCACTCACAGGGACGCACTAAACCACACACTTCTTGCCTGATGCACGCATGGCTGGAGCAAGATGCAACTGTGAGCGGATGGAGCGTGTCCTTTGAATGAAGCTGTGTGGGTGAGGGTAATGGGTTGTGAGCAGGTAATTGAGCGTGCCAGGCTCGTCACAATAAGGGTGCCAGCTCGCTGGGTGATGGGGGTATACAGAGAATGACTGCGGAATAAAGTGAATGACACACAAACGTGTGCATGAAGCACACACACACACACACAT
Organism: Sebastiscus tertius; assembly: GCA_916701665.1. Classification (NCBI taxonomy): domain Eukaryota; kingdom Metazoa; phylum Chordata; class Actinopteri; order Perciformes; family Sebastidae; genus Sebastiscus; species Sebastiscus tertius. The sequence goes on along the minus strand of CAKAOH010023598.1, from coordinate 26,171 downwards.
AAAAGTTATAAATGCGAAAGACAGGCAGGCTGTGGAAATAGAGCCTCTATACCCGGGGCCATCAGCCACTGTGTGCCTCTCCATGGATTTAGTTAGGACTGATCAGTTTTCCACTTTCTCATAGCACCACTGTCCACATCAATATCTCGTTCTGCATACGCGCTGCCGGGAAATCATGCTTAAAATAAGCTCAAGGAAGCAATTATATGCCAACCAATAAAAAAGACACAAATAACAGTAAAAAGCTTCTTCCCATAAAGATTTGACGCCAAATCAAACATAAATAATAAAAGCAACAACTGGTTAAAATGGCATTAATTCATTCTCAGATGTATAATGGTTAACCTTTCAAACATAAGTCCAATTATTCAAAGAAAATTCCTATCCACACATACAAATCTTGTTCCACATACATTCTACTATTGATAACATTTAGCTGAGAAGTGTTACCTATAAGCTTTGTCCAGCTCGCGTCCGAGTAACATCACCTCATCTCACAGAATAAACCATCTCATTCAACTCATGTATATAGCCAAAAAAAAGAGAAAGAAAAATCTTCCCTGTTCCACCAGAAAAGAAACCCTCACCTGTCTGACTTTTATCTACTTCCTTTAGTCAGTAACATGTAGAAGGTCAACAATGATTCAGGTATCAGGCAACACAAGCATGAAATGTAATTCTAGCTGCATTTAGAGATAGACATACTAACAGCTACATCTGTGTGGTGAGGAGACAAGGAAGTAGCTTAGAGATTTTAGAACTGTAGGGGTTTAGTAACAGTTTCAGCTTCAGAAGGTCTGCAGAACAACTGACACTTATTGAACATTAAGCATTTGTTCCCTTGGAGAAATCGAAGGTTTCACTCATTGGCTGTCCGCAATTTCAGTCACAGAAATTTCTACTCACTTCTTGACGACACAAGTGCACTGTGTTTTATTAGTCCAGCGGGAAACCCCTGTTCACTAATGATACAATACATGTATTCTACAAATCAATTAAATCAACTAATACTGTGTAGTACTTTGTGTAGTGTAAAAGTGACGTAAAAGTATCTGTCTGTCATATGCCAGTCAAAAAAAGAAAGCCATTAAAGAGGACCTATTATGTTTATTTTCAGGTGCAAAAAAAAAAAAAAAAAAATTCAACTCAGAGCAGAAAAGCTCCTGGCGTCGTTAGCGTTTTTTCTCAACGTGGTGACTTTTGCTGGAGCTTTCAGACTTTATCTGAACAGAAAACAGTAGGAGGCAAATTAGTGCGGCACTTGAGATATCGGGAAAGTTGTTTTCATTCATTTAAACTGTACTATTAACTACTTGGGTTGCATACAGTTCATGGTTTGTATTAAGATAATGCTAGCATTCATTTGGTGGTTGCCTAGTAACAATACTGTATATAAATTATAAAGATGCAGCAAAAAACACTCGGGCAACTAAAAGGCAGTGTGGCATGCCTCGCTTTTTCCATTTGCAAAACACGTGCCAAGTCTGCTCTGATTGGCAGGCAGGTATTATGCAAATGTGTTACTTGGTGACATCACCACGTTACGGAAGAAAAGGCAGGACTTCAAGTGAGGCATTTCAGGCAGTTCAGGAGCAGTGTTACTGTGAGGGGAGAGTAACTTTGCGGACCTTTTACATGCACAAAAAAACCTATATAACACACTAAGGGAAAAGGGAAAAGCACAAAAGCATAGCAGGTCCTCTTTAAACAACATTATGGCTTACAAAAGTATTGCTATAACAACCCCACATTCCTCCTCTCTGCATCTAGACCTACAGAGCACTAGCTAGCACACATAGTGCTTGTTTAGGTGAAGGTGTAGTTGTGTGTTTCTCAGTGGGTGGAGTTACTCAGTAAAAAAATTAACGGTCGCAAATGGCTTCCTAAATGAGCCCTGATCTCTTAAACAACACTGACTGTGTTTCGACAAACTGTGAAGAACAGAAAGTACGGAAGAGTCTGGATGACTGACATAAATGTAAAGGAAAACTGACTGTGATTATCCTTCCATACTGTATCCGCAATAGGACCAAAACAAAGAGCATATGTCAATGTTGACAGCACTGTGTTGAATTTACTACTGCTTGTGTGATAACTTATCTCTAATAACCAAGAGGCAAAAATTGATATGTTGCTTTGGGTGAGGTGACATTGATAATGAATAAGGCCTAGCTAGCGCTGGGAATCAGGCTAATGAGTTGGCGTTGGTACAGACGGCCTAAAATTAGCCCGAAGGCGGTGGCGGCTCTCTCCTAAATGTCTACAGGGAGCGGCTAATAAGGACAAGCGATAGCAGGCACAAGAAGTTAACTGTTTCTGGGGAAACGCAAAGATCATGCAGGGCTGATCCCATAAATCACTTTTTCTGTGACTAACATACTGTTTTACCTTCATTCGCCAGTGGCATGTCACTTGAGCGCATTCACTGTCTGTCAACACCAGTTTGTTTCACCTGCCTGATTCATTTACAGATGCTCATACCTGGGAAGTGGCCAGTGCTGTCAGTCTAGTTACGGCTGCCAGCTACAGTTGGAATTGTATCTTGCTTAAGCTTTCAATTTTTGCATGAAGCAGGAGTGCTTATTTTCTCCAAAGATGATTAAATTTTTTATGCAATAAATACACTTAATAATATATACATACATATACATACATAATGTTGAATCACCATGACGGCTTGTTTTCACAAATGGTCTTTTATTTATTTTTGTCCCAGATGCTGCAGAGGTTACACCATTTGGGACTATTTGTCCATGGGAAACAATTTAAGGGAAGATGAGCAATGAACAATATGAGGATTTATTCTTATTGTCAATGCTGAATCGGACCAATGCTGTGCGTTTAAAGGATTACACGGTGCGGACTCCATGTAATATGTTGTACCTGTGGACAAGCCAAAAGATGTTGGCAAGCTAATGCTGGTTTGGACAAGATTTACTGAGAACAGGAGACATGTCAAGGGAAAGCAGTGCAAGCCAGAGAGGGGATTTAAACAATGGCCTATGGGGAATTGCTATTGGAAGACGGCACTGCATCAAAATTGCTTGAAAACACTACATCCCGTGCGACAGCTTGGACATACGCCAGTCTAACTAAATAGAAGTAATCTCTTAATATCTGTAATACTTTATGCTTTAGCAAAAACTGCAGGCAAACAATCAGAACAGAAGGAGTGGGCTGTGGGAAGGCATTTTATGCCTTTATTTGACAGTGACAGTGGAAAGACAGTAGGGGAATGACATGTAGCAAATGGTCCGACCAGCTGGGAATCAAACTGGGGACTCGCTGCATGGGGCATTTGCGGCCATGTGGTATGCGTCCCACTCGACGGCTATCGGGTCGCCCGCTGAGCTGCCATTTCCATTTTTAAAGATTGTTTTTCAGGCATGTTTTATGCCTTTATTTGACAGAGACAGTGGGGAGAGACAGGAAACATGGAGAAAGAGAGTACTCAGGAGACTCGCTGCTAAGGGCATTTGCGGCCATGTGGTATGCGCCCTAACCACTTGGCTACTTTGATTTTTATTATGTTTGATTACATCAGTGAAATTGTAAACATTTCAAGAGAGATCAGTGAATGAGACCCTAAATCCACTGTCCTCTGTTGCCATGTTACTAGCCAAATACATATTTCATCCAAACTCGCCTCATCCTTCATGAAAACAACATGCTGGAGGAAATCTCACAAAATGATTTCTGCTCACTGTACTTCTGTATGAAATGTATTTATGGAGCCAAAATGTTTCTGTTTGGTTAGCTAATGGATAACTTAAAGGTACAGTGTATAGGATCTGGCGGCATTTAGCGGTGCGGTTGCAGATTGCAACCAACTGAGACTTCTCCCGTGTGACTCAAGCGTGTAGGAGAACTACGGTGGCCAATGTGCAAACATGAGAACAGTGTTTGGTTTGTCTGTTCTTGGTTACTGTAGAAACATGACGGAGCAACATGGCGGACTCCGTGAAGAGGACCCACTCTCTATGTAGATATAAACGGCTCATTCTAAGCTAACGAAAACACAACGATTCTTATTTTTCGGTGATTATACACTAAAGAAAATATACTTATACTTTTGAAACAGTCATAACCCTCTCTAAACTGTAAGTGTCACAACTGTTTGATGGGACATCACAACTCTGTTACATGTCTGCTAAAGGTAGTAACTCACCCAAAACACTTCATTCATGCGTCAAAACCTAGTAATTGTGTCTGTAAATTGGCCAGTGCCACCAAAATTAGAAGTTGTTTTGTCATCATGTGAGCCGTGCTGGTCAAGATGTTTAGATGTTTTTTTCACCATGGCACTCAACCCGGGAAATGTTACTTATATACAAATCTCTGTTTTGTTCTACTTTTTGTTGACACTGACTACCTACTGTATCATACCAGAATGTCAGTTTTGTCTGTCTGATTGCTGTTGTTTATCTGCACTGAGCTTTTTAGGTTCCAATTTCAACAGAGGGAAATGTTTACTGAAAATCAAAAGGCCTGCTGTAGTGCACAGAAAAAGGATATGCACATTTGTACTGCATGTATACAGTACATTTATTTGTGTAGAAATGTGTTACATGTACTGTAAAGAGAAAAATCCCCTTTGATCTTTCATGTGAAGTCATATACACTAAACAGAAAATTTGTCACAAAATGACATCCGTGATAAAAATAAGTGAAGCAAAAAACAACAAATTGTACCTCCTCAAAGTACGTAACACCGTGTCACGTTCATCATTTTGCGATGTGATGGCGCAAACAATGAAAGAATATTTGTAGTAAGTAAGTTATTTAAGTTGTGCAGAGGATGACAATTTCACTTAGTATCAACTCATCAGTTTTGATCAGCAATATACAGTATGTGCAAGTGGTTATTGTACTTAGTCCTTTGCACATGTGCCAAAACACGTGTAATTTGCATGAATGGGAGAAACACAAATCTGTTCAGAGATTTGAATTTACTGTTTTGAAAAAAGAAAAAAATTCTCATTCAAGAATTGATCCAAAGGGAACAAGAAAAACTGTAATATTATATTCCATTTCTGCCAATAGGTCCAGCTAAATGGTGCACACTGTTCCTTTAATGCAGCTGCGCTCTCACAAAGGTACACACCTCACTAGGACTGACAGACTTTTGTTTTCAGTAAATTCGTGTTAGACAGGCTTAGCGTAGGTTGGTAAAGGTTAGGAGTTTAAAAAAAAAGCTTGAAAACACATCATCAAAGGTTTCCTGCACTTGCCACCTGGTTTCTACATCTTTACACCACTGCATTATTTGGCTGTCACTTAGGACATTATGCTCTTCTCGCAACTTTTCATCATCTCTCTAGAATACAAACACATGCTCACGTAGCATAAGCTACAATATACAGTGCATCAGAGCAGTACATCAGTGCTATTACAATGTTTACAGTCAATTAATAGCGCAATCAATGCTGAAAAGCAGCCAAATATACAGCAGCCGCCTACCCCTGCTCAAGTGCTTTTGCATCGATGGATGGCGTGTGTGTTTGTGTGCATGAGCATACAGTATGTGTGGCTACAGTATTAGGTGAGTGTGTGTGGCTCATGTTCCTGATGGACAAACTACACTGTAATAAAGTAACAAGGACGGAGAAAAAATTGCAGCACGTCAGCAGCGCTGAAATGTCAGCAATCAGTTCGCCGTGTTCGGGATAATTGAACAACAGCAGACCTTTTCAGGTGTCCAGACAGCCAGCAAAACATTTTTTGAGACGTTGACGTGAAATAAAACTGTTACTAATATTTCCATGAAAGTCTCAACAGGTCAGCTGACCCAGCAATGACTGGGCAGATGACCCTGGTCTTTGTTCTTATCCATGGCTGATGCAGAGAACCTTAAGTGTCATCCAGACTGGATTATTGTAGGGTTTTGTCGTCAGGCCTGATACATGCTAGAATTAAAAAGTCTTCAAATGGTTCACGTTGCAGCTAGAATCCTAACTAAACCTATAATACACCAGTTTTAACTTCCCTTCATTGGCTTCCTATCCATGTCAGATCAGACTTTAAGGTGTTTTTAATGACCTACAGTACAAAATTGTAAATGGGCACACCCCTTCCTACCGGTCTGATCTCCTTACTGCAATCAGGACTTGGCGTCACTTTAGGTTTTGCCATAAAAAACACTACAATTACGCTTAACGTCAATTTAGGTTTAGGCAACAAAACCACTATAGTTAGGTTTAGAAAAGAGCTGCATGGTTGGGCTTAAAACTACTACATTTGTTTGCAAACACGGGATATGAACAAACAACTGATTGTAACGCGACACAAACAGCGGTCTCCTGGATGAAAGCCTTTGTTAGTTGGACCCATCATTCCAGAACGGACTGGCAGGCCACAGGGCCTTCTCTTCCATGCCCCCTTGGTGCATAACCTCCCTAAGGACATCAGACAGACATATTTTTGCTTTCACTTTCAATGAATTGCTTATTCTTTTATTATTGTCTCAGCCTCAATGTATCATTTAAATCCTAGTTTGTCCTGCCGATGAGAATAATGTAAACTTCTGAAAGCCACTGACTCTTAATAACCCTCTTCTGTTTGTGTCCCACAAGCACAGCTGTCTCTCTGCCTCTCTTTCTTTCTTCTCAGGCTACTCTGTGCCGGACCATCGGCCGTCCTGGGACCTTCTCTCTCTCTCTCTCTCTCTCTCTCTCTCGTGGCTGTTGGTGCCTCATCCACATGTTGGATCTTGATCCAGGAGATTCAGCCTCTTTTCCTGTCTCTCTCTTTCTCTCTTTTCTGTGTCCTATCAGTGTGAATGATGTGCTTCAGTTTTGCTTCTTGTGCGTTTGTGCAGCATGTCCTGTCCCTTCCAGGCTCCACGGTGGTGAGGAGGTTGCGGCTCTGGTACCTGGAAGCTGCTTGACATCCTCCCAGATTTATTATTTATTTATTCTTTCTCTATAATTTCACTTATAACTGTTTAAAAAAATGTTAATTTTGCACTCAAGTTCTTAAAAAGAGAAGTACTTTCCATTTGTCAAGTATTCAATTCAGAAGTATACAAAAATATGCTTTACCATGTGGTTATTTCATATAGACTACTTATTAATTGAATTACCAGAAAACATGCTATATCGTGACATATATCGTTATTGAGATGTAAAATGACCTATGTCATGGTAGAAGATTTTGGCCATGTCGTGTAAAATATGCATATTTTTTGTCATTTGGATTGTCTATAGGCCTACGACACACAAAATACAGTATAGTGCATGCCTGTCCATCCAGGGAGATCCCTCCTCAATTGCTCTTTCTGAGGTTTCTTCCATTTTTTTTCCTTGTTAATGTTTCTATTGGGGGAGTTTTTCCTTATTGAAATCGAGAGTCTAAGGACAGACTGTGTTGTTTGTAAAGCTGTTTGAGACAAATTTTTGATTTGTGATATATATGGGCTATATAAATACTGTAAAATTGACTTGACTTGACCCTGAGCTCTCCTCCTCTTGTCCCCTCATAACTGTCTTTTTTTAACCTATTGCATCACATGCACTGTATGTTTACCCATCCATACTCTCAGATGGACACACCTCTCATAAAACATGTGAGATAAGACCAGATGTCCAGCTAAAGTTTAAGCACTTATTCTGGGGGGCCAACTTTCTTTGAATGTGTACTAAATAAACAACACAAATGCTTAATGTCTTAATGCAAAGTTATCTGCCTATAGTCCATTAAACTCTGCTCCTGTGGACCAATTAAGTTTTTCTCCATAAAAGCTAATGTAACTTTTTTAGAATACCTGCACACTATATATTTCTGTCTGTATAAACATCTTGGCACCTCTACCCTAATTCTGTTTGTGGTTTAAATAAAATAAATAGCAGCACTGCAAAGTGGTGAAATCAGGGACATCAGCTCATTTTGAAAAATAATTCATAGTTAGAGACTAATAGTATAAAACTGATATGCAGTAAGTGTCCTCTGAGGGGGGAAACATAATGACCATCAAATGTAGTTCATTTACTAATTATAATACATTAAACTGTTAAAAAAATAGTACTTGGGCCAATGAATGAGTCAAATAGTGAATGATAATTACAAAATCATAAACAACCAAAATGAAGTGTATTGCATTTGAGGATGGGGATGGAAACTAGATTGATTCACCACTTAAATAACTTGCTGTCATAAGTGTCAATGAATAACTGTGTCAATGATAATTAGAAAAATGTAAAACAGTATATATTGCAAGCAAGCAACCAGAGAAACAATGCACATTTGAATTGTCACTTCTTTCAATTTTACTTAGCCTATAATTAAATTGTCATTATCTGGTGTTTCAAGTTGAACTCGACACAGCAAAAACATGACTCTGTAACATCCTACAAATTGAAATCCCTCTCATAAACATTATTTCTTCTACCTTTCTTCCTTTCTTCCTTCTATCTTGTCAAAAGTTTTCATGGAAGCTGCTCTCACCTGTGCCGGGCTCCTCGCCTCCTCCGTTCCTCCGGTCCAGGCGCACCGGTGCTGCGTCCTGGTGTCTCTCATAGTCCGACTGAAAAGAAGAGAAGAAAAAAAAAAAGTCCAATCTGCACGAGCTGCAGATGAGTGACACCGGGCGACAGTTCTGCCTCGTGCCACTGAGAGAGAGAGAGAAAGAGAGAGAGAGAGAGAGAGAGAGAGAGAGAGAGAGAGAGGGGTGATCAATGCTGCCATCATGTGGCCTTATGATGACGAGACAGATGGGATCCAGCTACACCAGTTCAGGGTGTTATGAAGGCCTGGAATCAGTTGCTTTGTGCTTGAAGTGGAGAAAATAAGTGTCAGTCAGGGCCGGCTCTAGCCCTTTTGGTGTACAAGGGGAAATTCAGATCTGGAGCCCCCCGCCTGCGCTCTAGGGTTAGGTCAGGGGTCTGCAACCCGCAGCTCCGGAGCCACATGAGGCTCTTTGGCCTCTCTCCAGTGGCTCGCTGAGGATTTTTAAAAATGGAAATGAATAGCACCAGTGGTTAGGAAAAGTGGTTGCAGGTAGTGCAGATAGATGCAGATAGTCCAGATAGTGCAGTTTTCATGTGGGGGGGTCAGCCTTGGTTGTGAAGCCTGATGGCTACCAGCATGAAGGACTGACCCAGGCGCTTTGTGTTGTGCCAAGGGGGGGATGAGTCTATGACTGAAGGTGCTCCTCATCATGACTAGCTCATCATGGAGGAGGTGGGAGGGGTTATCCAGGATAGCGTCTAGCTTCCTCCTCATCCTCCCCTCTGCCACCACCTCCAGATCATCCAGTTCAGATCCAACTACAGAGCTAGTCTTCCTCACCAGCCTGTTCAGTTTGTTGGCATGCCTTGTGTTGGTGTTACTCCCCCAACATGCCAAGGCAAAAAAGAGGACACTGGCTACTACAGACTGGTAAAACATCTGTAGGTCTATGGTACGACGGTATTTGAAATGCATTGCTGAAAAGCTGTTAGGTTGTTATTCGCAAAGATTTAGACAATTGTGTGGTAGTGAATGTTTGACACCTGGAAAAAAAAGTGCATCTACATAACACAAGTGTCAAAAAGAAAATGTTATGCACTGCAAAG
>CAKAOH010023598.1:0-16600 GCA_916701665.1 Sebastiscus tertius | reverse complement strand
CAGGGCCGGCTCTAGCCCTTTTGGTGTACAAGGGGAAATTCAGATCTGGAGCCCCCCACCTGCGCTCTAGGGTTAGGTCAGGGGTCTGCAACCCGCAGCTCCGGAGCCACATGAGGCTCTTTGGCCTCTCTCCAGTGGCTCGCTGTGGATTTTTAAAAATGGAAATGAATAGCACCAGTGGTTAGGAAAAGTGGTTGCAGGTAGTGCAGATAGATGCAGATAGTCCAGATAGTGCAGTTTTCATGTGGGGGTCAGCCTTGGTTGTGAAGCCTGATGGCTACCAGCATGAAGGACTGACCCAGGCGTTGTGCCGAGGGGGGGGTGAGTCTATGACTGAAGGTGCTCCTCATCATGACTAGCTCATCATAGAGGAGGTGGGAGGGGTTATCCAGGATAGCGTCTAGCTTCCTCCTCATCCTCCCCTCTGCCACCACCTCCAGATCATCCAGTTCGGATCCAACTACAGAGCTAGCCTTCCTCACCAGCCTGTTCAGTTTGTTGTGTTGGTGTTACTCCCCCAACATGCCAAGGCAAAAAAGAGGACACTGGCTACTACAGACTGGTAAAACATCTGCAGCAGCCTATTGCAGACGTTGAAGGACCTGAGCCTTCTCAGGAAGAACAGTTTGCTCTGTTCCTTCCTGTAGAGGGCCGCGGTATTGTCACTGTTTTTTGTTTACATTTTCATTTTCATTTATCATTGTTATAGGTCTATGGTACGACGGTATTTGAAATGCATTGCTGAAAAGCTGTTAGGTTGTTATTCACAGAGATTTAGACGATTGTGTGGTAGTGAATGTTTGACACCTGGAAAAAAAAGTGCATCTACATAACACAAGTGTCAAAAAGAAAATGTTATGCACTGCAAAGAGGATCTATTATGCTTATTTTCAGGTGCATACTTTATACTACTACATATTTGGGGTTTCTACTAGAACATGTTTACGTGCTTTATTGTTCAAAAAACACTTGTCTGAAACGCTCTATTTGAGCTCCTGTCCCTTGTTTGTTCAAACATGCTAGACAGGTATTATGTAAATGTGATGCTTAATGACATCACCATGTTACGGAAGAAAAGGCGGGACTTCAAGCAAGGCGTTTCGGCAGTTCAGGAGCAGTGTTTCTGTGGGGGAGAGTAACTCCCTTTGATGTGGACTTTGGGCTTTGTAACTTTGCAGACTTTTCACATGCAAAAAACTATATAACACACTAAAGGAAAGGGGGAAAAAGCTCAATAGCATAACATAGGTCCTCTTTAAATAATAACATTTATTGATTAAAATTCAGATCCTTCTACATCTTTGCGTTGTCTTACATGGTCCTTTTTTTATGTGGTCCCATGAGCAGATTTAAAAAAATGTTGGATTATTTCACAAATTCATTGCTTTGTATTTTGTCTGTATTGATTAATGTGCTTATTTATTTCATGATGTGTTATTTATTTAATACTGAACAATCTGAGTCTCCACCTCCATTTACCTCCTTTTGGGAGGTATATGGTTGAAGAATTGTGATAAAGGTTGCGTTAAGGGTTGGTTTATATCTACTTTTTAACTCCGGATGGATATGCGGGTTGTAAATAAACTTGGGATGCTGTTCATATATTTAATTTGGGATGTAAATAAATCTGGGATAGTTTATATATTACATTATACTATATTATATTATCATTCTATGATATATGAGTTATTAGAGGAGAAGTGAGAAAGGGGTAGGGAAATATAAATTTTACTTCTACCTACTCTTTTTCAGAAACTATTACTCTTGTTTTGTTTGTTATTATTTTGTATCTGTTTTTATTTATTTTTATGTTCGAAATAAAGTCTTTCATTTATTCATTAATTCATTCATTCATTCATGCACTGTACAGAAAGTCCTGTACGGGTATACAAATGAAGATTAAGCAGCTGAAAACTTTTGAACACATTTTTCTTTGTACACCGAACAAAATGTAATAACAAAATCTATGACTAAAATAAGTCTTAATTGGTGCATTGTTTATTGGTGGATTGAGGTTTTATAGTTATAGTAGACAGGTTTAATGGTTGGTGAAAAAAAAGAAACATTTAAAAAAACAACTTGAATGACCATACAACCATAAACAGACCGGGCCCTTTAAGATGAGCCAAAAATGAGTCATGATAGTGATAGTAGCTGATTTATTACAGTAGCAGCGGAAGTATTACTGCAATAGTAACTACAAAGAACAAGGAAACAGTAACGCATCAGTAACAGGAAGCCCTAAATTACGGACATCACCTGAACGCGTCACTCGGTTACCTCAGACAGAGCAGTGACGCCAGGTGACATGGCAGTAATACGACACACAGGTGCTGCAGAGAGACTCGCGGAATACAATGATTAACAGGCGATGACAGCGGGATTTAGTCTGAGTTTTAGTAAAGTTTAGAGTCTCTGTCGTTTGAGCAAAGACTAACTCGTTCATTGAATCCACCTTTATTTCTTTTTAAAGCGCAAGTGCGTCTCCAGTCCAACCTGAATGTCTAGACTACCAGGAAACGCCGGTGTGTCGGTGCTCGGAGATAAGTCGCTGGAGTTCTACCGGGATCCGGTGAGCTTCTGCCGGCTGAGGATCGAGAAACACCGGAACAGAGTGTTTCTGTCCCGCATGCTGAACAGACCGACCGTCTTCATCTGCTCCGTGCAGGGCATGAGAGAGCTGTTGTGTGGTAGGCTGTGTTATTATGTGTGTGGATACAGTGTGTGTGTTTGTGTAGCCACAGGCGAGCAGCAGCATCCTAGGGAGTTCAGCAGCACACCTTGTTGTTGTCAACAAGAAGTAAAAACAGCAGTATTTTAATGGTGATTTATAGATTTTTTTTGTGGTGTGCGTTAAAAGTTATAGGGGGAATTATTGATCATTTAAAGGTCCCGTATTATAAAAAGGTGAGATTTTCATGTTTATTTATTATAAAGCAGGTTTAAAGGGACTATTTGTAACTTTCAGAATATCTTGTTAAGGAACGTTATCATCTCCCGATCGCAACCGCAAGGAGACACCAGCACCTGGTCGGAGACGGTAACGTTACTCGCTGCGGAGCCCCGTCACTTCACAAGACACGGGAAACCTCTTTTTGTCTGGAGGAGCTGCAGCATTTATTTCTGCACAAACGTCCACTGTACATTCACTAGATATTCTCAGGGCTAAACTAACTCTTCTGCAGTGTGTAGTGAGTGCACATGAACGTCTAGAGGTGGAGCGAGACAGCGAGAACGAGCGCTGTGTTAGTGAAGGCAAGCAGGCAGAGGAAGAGTGTCTCCGGCCACACGCGAGTGCGCATATGTAAGCGTGCATGGGATCCCGACCCGGTACATTTATACGCTTAAAAAGTTACAAACAGTCCCTTTAAGTCCTATATAAATACTGTGAAAGTATCAAAACGCTCAATCCGCAGGGAAATACACACAGCCCGTATTCAGAAACTCTGCATTTGAAGCCGTCAGGATTTCTGCCCATTCGTGATGTCACAAATATACAATATTTAGACCTTTAACACAGTTTTAAACATAAACATTCTAAATGTGTCCCAGTTAATTTCCTGTTTGCAGTGTATGTGAATGTCATCAACTGACAGGAAGTACATATGGACCCAAGCTGTTGCCTAGTAACGCAATCCTGATGCAATTCCGTCGAAATACGCTAAAACGGAGCGTTAAGGACAGAGGGTAAATACAGGCATATTCAGGCCGAAAGTATGAGGAAAATAAAGTTTTTTTTGAACATTAAAGCATGTAAACATGTTCTAGTAGAAACACAAATTAGAAATATGAACCTGAAAATGAGCATGATATTGGACCTTTAATAGATTTTTTTTTTTTTAAATGATCTGTCACAGGGAAATTCTCTGTATCTGTAGTTTCTAGTAGTAGATCTTGTCTTGACCTTGCATCAGGATAATGAGTCAGATTTTGCTCTCAGACAAAAGAAAAAAAAAATTCCTTTATGGAGTAATATTCACTCCAGGATTAGTCTGATCTGTCATGGGAGAGAGACTCGTGATGTTGCTGGAGAGTGGGGGGGTGGGTGGGGTACTGAGAAGAAATTTTATTGTAGTCTGCTACCCTTCATGTGTTAGTTGTACTATGAAACATATATGATATATGAATTATTTTCCTAATATTAACGTCAACCAATAAGACGAACTACAGAAAGTCATCTAGGAATATAAGGGGGAGGGGAAATGGGAAAATACATTTAAATAAAGTTGCTATAAACTCACCTTTAAGTACAATTTAATGTAACTTATTATAAGTCATAGGAGTATAAAGACTTTCATTAAAAACAGCCTTTAAAGAAGGGTGTTGCTTATTGAAACATTTTAGATATTGGTGCCAATACTATACTTGACTGTCTGTACCGAAACCAAAATATTTGTTTTTCAATACCTGTGCCATAGTCTGAAGAATATCAAAATATTTAATAAAAAATCTATAAGGGGCGCTCCAAAGCTCGGCCAATCAGTCAACAAAAAAAAAGGATAGAAAATGAAAAAAGGCACAAATACAATTTCAAATAAATAAATACAAATGAAACAATAACCCGGTTGACCCTGCCGGACTGACCTATTCTGGAGGTGCCCCCGTTGTGCTTCGCTGCAAGTGGGCTGGGAAGCGCCCCCCTTGGCATTCTCATTGTTACTAATGTTATAATTATTATAATTGTTATTATTGTTGTTATTATTATAATTATTATAATTATTATAATTATTATTACCTTAATTATGTCATCACCTGGTTCTCACATCTCATGACAAAAGTTAACTGACCTGTATTCAGTGTTCTTGTCGTCCTCTTGTTGTTTTGTTAATGTATTGTCTTTTGTCTTCAATATAATAAAATTATATATATATATATATATTTATATATATATTTCAAATTCCTCAGTGCATTATAGATTTTATTTTTTTTTCTAATATTTATGAACAAGAAAACCTCATGTTAGAGTTTAATATCTGTTGCCTACATTTAACTTGATGAAATACCCAAATGAAAGACACAGCAGCACACTCTATTGATATTTAAAAATACACATACAAAACAGGCCATTAAAGGTGCAGTGTGTGTAGGATCCGGCGGCATCTTGAGGTTGCAGATTGCAACCAAGTGAACATTTTCCTGTGGGCCAAGCGTGTAGGAGAACTAGTGTGTTCAAACCAGTGTTTGGTTTGTCTGTTCTTCACTGTAGAAACATAGCGGCCGGCTCCGTGAAGAGGACTCGCTTAGTATGTAGATATAAAAGGCTCATAAGCTAACAAAAACACAATGATTCTTAGTTTCAGGTGATTCTACACTAAAGATAGATCCTCCTAAATGCATCATACTGTTCCTTATCTATTTTTTTCAAGCAGATGTCAGCCATGCAGAAGTATTCTTCCCTAAAAGAGTCTTTGTGTGAATAAATCCACTTACATATAACACAAATATCTCAAAACTTGATTTCAGTATATAAATAGTGTATTTCCCTGTGTCATTTTGAAGTGACATGTCGTTAAACTCTCCTGTGCATTTGATATGAGGATTTGTTTGCATTATTGAAATCTGGTATTTTGTTACGTTGGAACTGGATAACCGTTTCCCTCCTGCTAGCTTGCTTTGTTTTTAGCGTACACACACACACACACACACACACACACCTGCAGGCAGACTCAAACCCTGACATTGGACATTGTGTGTTTGATTGTGTTCTGACTGAGTGTGTGAGCAGTATGTATGCATATACAGTTAGTGTGGTTGTAATGAAGTTTACGTTGTGTGTTTCAGAGAAGTCCAACATGTTTCTGAAGGATCCAACTGACTTGATGACCAACATGTACGGTGACACCGTTGTCACCACTAATGGTAAGCACATGCACACACAAAAAACACACATATAGCACAAAGCAGAACTTTGAAGGTAGCAGAAATTTATTTTTACACAGTCTGGTTTAAACTAGAGGAAGTTTACCACCACGGATGCTCTTGTAAAAAAAAAAAAATAAATAAGATAAGAATACAAAAATAAATAAAAAAAATTTATTCTAAAGTAAACAATACTAACACTTTATAAGATGCAGCCACTTATGATTTCTAGACTACAAAAAGAAAACACTTTTGCCACTCAATTTACAATACAATAGCCTATACCCTACACTTATGTAATATAATATGATCAGAACTTTAAATTTGGGGTAAACTGCTTTTGGTGTTTATGCTGCACAAACTTTTTACAACATTTTACAACACACATAAACTCGTAACACATTTGTACCTGTAGATCAATTTAAAGCCATGATTACAAACTACTCCGCTCTTGAATGTTACTGTTTTTAACTGTGTTCTGTTGTTGTTCGGTTGTTTGTTTTCTCGTGAGTTAATTCCTTGTGTGTATTTATTCTATTTTAATTGTACTATCGACACAATTGCAAATTATTCTTCGAGATTTAAATAAAGGTTGAACGAATGAATGAATAAAAATGTTGCTTAAATTCAGCTTTGCATTTGAGTAACTTGTATTTGTGTGTTCTAGGTGAGGAGGCATGTCTTCTCCGCCTGTCTCTCACCACCCTGTTCACAGGAAGTTGTTTGAAATCATCAAATGATTATATCACCAGGTAGGGAAAACAATGTTATTACAATCGTTTTTCAGCATTTGTTCATATTATATTTTGTTGATGTGGATACCTTTGTATTGATGTGTATTTTATGACCTCAAGTCACCTGTGGACCATGGAGCTCTTTTTCATTTTTTACTCTAGTTGTGTTTTATACATTATTTGTGTCCAGCCTCTTGTACAATGGATGTCAAGAAGGCGGCAAGGATGTGACGCAATTGCAAAGTCTTATTGCCTCGTTTCCACATAGCTCTGTGTACACATGTGAGTCAGCCGGAAGTCCATTCATTCCTATGGGAACCTCCGTGATCTCCAATGTGTTTGCGAAACTCCTTCTGTTTTTTTGAGGGGTTATTTTTTGGTCCGTAATTTGCCTCAAATACGTTGAAAAATTTTTTCCAGACACAAAACAAAACTGTGTGGAAACTGAGCATCATTGCTGCAACAATAATCTATGTCAAAGGTTTCTTGAGCAAAAACTGATCGCCTGTCGACAAATCCCTAAAACTTTTATACTGTGTGTAATATAATGATTTAAATGCAGTGTGTGTGTTTCTTCTACCTCTTTGTCTCCACAGTGTGTGTGAGCGCTGTCTGAAGGACCTCTCTCTCAGGTAACACCTGACACAAACCTCCAGCACTCAACACATTTACATTTATTCTTTTGGCTCCCGTATCTCCTCTTCATTTCTGTCGGCTTTTAGGTTTCTTACTTTTGTTTGTCTTTACGGAAAGTTTCAACTCCCTCTGTTCTCATTAATGTACAGTACGTATAGTTTCATGATGTGTGGTCAATGTTTTTTAAATTTTCATTCCATTATGGGATTTTTAGCAACATTTCATTCAAGTCACTTCATATTTACATTACAGACTAATTATTTTGGGACACCAAAGGTAACGAATCAATGTGTGAACTTTGTTTCTATGCGTTTGTGTGTGTGTGTGTCTAGTGGCCAGCCAGAGTGTGTGTACACTGCCTTTAAGCGACTGGGGACAGAGTTGGTGTTGGGCCTTTTTCTGAACGTACGAGCGGAGGAACAGCCTGAACTTTTCCAGGAAATCATGCAGCTCTGCACCCAGCACTGGCATGGTAAAGGCACACAGATGTGCTGTATACACACACAAACACCAACAACTCATGCCCTTTTATTTATTTATTTATTTATTTTTTTACCTTCCTTGGTAGTCCTCCTTTCTTTCTGCAACTATCAGTTCAAATAAATTGCTGTCTTTTATGGAATGCAGCACTCTCACACTCTCAGAATCTTTTTTCTCTTGCAGACGTATTTAGTAACTCCGCTTTGTTGTTCTGCAATACAGTATTGCAAAATCTTCCACTTCCCCTTGTATTTCAGGTCAATGAATAAGACTTTTTGTGGGGTTTTGCCCATCTTTGTGTGTTTGCTGACCCTACTCCTCTTCTCCAGGTCTGATATCTGCCCCGGTCAGCTTGAAGGTTCCTCTCTGGTCGTCGGGTTTCTCCAACGCTCTGGTCGCCAGGGACAAACTGATGGTCATCATCAAAGACAAACTGGAGAATGACACTGAGGGGTGAGACTGCATAATATGTCTCTGTACCTCTGTCTCTCTGTTTCACACCCACACAGTTCCTGGTAGAGACGGAAAGGAGCCGCCCAACTCCTTCTCTTCTTCACCTCTCAGTCTCTTTCTTTCTTTCTAACTTTCTCTGTCTTTTTCTTGCACACAGACACACATCACTGTTATTTTACAATCATTGTCAAAAACAGAGCTTCTCCCTCTTGTTTCAGCTCGCTGAAGATTCACCAGTACTAAGCAGGGTTATTAGAGTAAACTAAAACTGAAACTGAAATGAAAATAAGCAGTGAAAAATATTTATTTAATATTTATATATAATAATATATCACTGCCGAAAAAAGGAGAGGGCATGAATTTCCGTCAACTCTCGTTGAACCATAGAAATTGAACGGACTTAACATTCCAGGAAATGGCGCTATGCCACAATTCCCTCAAATCGGACACTAAAGTAGCGCAAAGATTAAACATTATAGCCATTCCTACACAGTTCTCCTCTGTGTTTTGTATGTATACAGCTACAATATACAACTAAATATATAAAAACTGAAAGTAAACCTTTCTGAAAAACTGAAACTAAACTAAAACAAGCAAACGCACTCTGGAAACTAACTAAAACTAAACTGAAATGAAATTGAAAAGTCAAAACTAAAATAAAATAAAAACGAATAACTAAAAAACAAAAATTCAAAGCTATTAACCTTGCTACTTAGCCGATGTTTCTATCAGATTGCTGCACACGTTTTAAGTAAATATCTGGAAGTTCCCTTTTGCCTGCTTGGATGACTCTCTGCCTGAACCTTGGACTCCTACTCTTTTGCCTAATCCCTGCCTGGTTAACTCTGCCTTTCATTATTTGTCTGCTTTCCTGACTTCTGTCTGCTCTTTTGAATAAAAACAAACTTTGGTCTGTATTTGCTTGGTCTCTCGGTCGTGCATTTGGTTCCAAACCTACTGAGTCAGACTCCTTCAAAACGTACCTAATGACTGATCTTTCGCCTTCTTTTGCTACTTTCTCAAATCCTACTGGCCGATGTTTTGAAATACCTTTGAAAAACAGCAACATTACCCCCTGAAAATCTTGACGGCTGTTGCTCATTGCAGCGACATTCCTTTGCATAAAGCTCTCTCCCTCTGTGCCATAAGTCAGAGGCCAGTAGAGGCTGTTGATCTCTGGTTTGTATATACTGTAGTTGCTATTAATTACTAATGATTTGTTGACATTGCATCTTAATCTCACTGTTGCTCTCTCCTCCTTCCAGGTTTGTGGGCTCCCTCGGTTCTTTGCCGCTGCCCGACTCCAGTTCTGCCTCCCAGCATCTCCTGCTGTTCATCTCAGCTCTGATCCCCAAAGCTCTGGCATCGCTGCTCACCTCCTTCACACTGGCACTCAGCGGAAACGAACAGGTAGACAAACACAGAGAAAACTGTGCGTGTTGATGAGACTAAGCGACAACAAGATGTGGCTGACAGAAAAACAAAAAAAAGTACACAGAAATCATGTAAGCAATAAAATGTACACAGGTGGCAAATGTTGGTGTGATCCAAGGTTCACACGGAAGTTATCACCAGTATTTCCTTTCCTCCGATTAGACTGTTATCAGGCCGTTAAATCCGCGACCTCTAGCGACCGTAGTAATTATGACGGGCAAAATCGAAAGTCATGCTCTGTAGTATAGACAATGTGAAGTTGTCTTTGTGTTCACACATCTGTGAGGCTCACAGCGAGCGATAACACACATTTAATGGCCTGATAACAGTCAAATCGGGTGCAAAATGAGGCCTTTGAAATAACCATGTGCCATAACTTGTTCTTGCCCAGTCCTTTCTGCTTTTAAATTAAAATGAACAAACATAAATCTTCCTCCGTGTCCAGGAGGAGACCCGTCGGCGAGCTTTGGAAGACCCTGATTACCTGCGCACAGTGCTGCTGGAGGTTCAGAGACTTTGGCCTCCTTTCATTGGTGGACGCAGAATAGCTAATCAGGTAGGACTCTTCACCAGGAGACTGGGTTGCATCCTGTTGATTTTTATGCAGTACTGAATGAGTATTTCTTATCTTGCACCTCAAATTCATCCCCAGCTTTCAGATGATGTGGTTAGGGTTTAATTGGACTAACTGTTACAACTAAGAGTTTTAAGGTTTAACCATTGCAGGGTGACTTAATTCTCTCCTGAGCAAACCCTGTGCTAATGTACCTTTATTTTTATAGATTTATTTTTATAGATTTATTTTCCTGTAGTCTAGGGGGTCTGTTTGCTGTTTTTTGTGTTGCAATCTTATCCTCTAGATGGCGACATATTACTGTAGATGAAAGTCTATTGTCACTGTCCTCTCTCTTGTTTGTACTGTACAGTACCAAGAGTTACAGGAGCTGGACAAAAAACATGTACGACACTGTACAATACATGATATTAGCCCTGCACTGACTACCAGTTTGATCAATCTTATAATATTCAGTTTTTGATGATAGTCAGTCTGAGGTGACTTTCAGCTTCGGTTGGCAGGTGTCCTGTGAGACTTTTCCTCTTGCAGCACTGAAGAATTTTTGCACTCATTACATGGATTACCACTAGCATTGTGTCTGACTATCAGTATGTGGTGCAGCATATGTGTTTTAATGGCAACATGATATACATGACACGTCATTAGACCAATCACAGAGGCATGCAACTGGAATTCATTGAACTGGTATTTACTGAAGGGCTGTTTTTATTAGGTGTTTCTGTTATTTTGTCCACTCCCTTGTTTATTCCAAATTGTTTCATGAAGCCATCGTTTCTACGCACTTTGATTACTGGTGACCTATCATCTACAAAGGTTTATAATAATCTGCTTTGTTGTGTAAATCCGTGTGCTACATACGCATAAGCATGTAATATCCCGTAGGCCCACTGTATGTATATGTTACAACATTGATTTTCATTCGTTAATCAAAAATGATCGCTTTCTGGTTTGACATCACCGCCGTCAGCCAATAGAATCCCAAATTTACTCAGAAGTCCCGTCTCTTGATTGGCTGGCTGTTTACTCCGAGGGCTTCCTCCTCCTCCTCCCACGCAGCATTTGATCATTATGACCTCATCAAACAGCCTTATGCAACAGCCCAATCAGAGGCATTGATCCGTCTCTGCGATTGATTGGCTCCGCTCCCCCCGGAAGGAAGGAAGGGAGTAGGGAGTAGGGGGTGGGAGAGGGTATGACGGTGGGATTGATGTGTGCTGGTGACTCTGTGAAGCCGAGTGGAAAGTCATTTGTCACTTCTGGGAAACGCACCAGTACACTTTGATTCCTAACGGCCTCAGTGGGATACGGGGTCATCATGACGTGTGGGGTTATAGAGAACTTTAGAGAAGAAAGAACTCAAAGAATCCACTCGGGTCATCGTATAAAACAAAGGAGGAAAAATACAAAATGGATTAGTTATTATCAGGGGGAGGAAAGAATACTAGAATGCTGACTCAAGTGAGATTATTTTTGTTGAAAAGTACTTAAGCTGAAGAACAAAAGTAGCTCTTTTGAAGACTACTTGCAGTTAATTAGGGACAAATTACCACTGTAAAAGAAAAGTCTTGTATAATACAGTGTATAGGGGAAATGTCAAAGTTAATGCGATAATGATGTGTTAACGCAAATTTGTTTTAACACCACAGATTTCTTTAGCGCAACTTGCGATTTTTAGGTTGTAGCGGGCTCAGAGTGAAGATACTGGTGTCATATGAATCTAGAAAAACCGAAGGAATCCATTGGTCCCAACCATGTCATACTAGCTTGTTGCGAAGGAGGCTAAATAACGCTCCAAACTTGCGCTCAATTTTGGCGAGGAGAAAACTGGCATGGCCATTTTCAAAGGGGGTCTCTTGACCTCTGACCTCAAGATATGTGAATAAAGATGGGTTCTATGGGTACCCACGAGTCTCCCCTTTACAGACCTGCCCACTTTATCATAATCACATGCAGTTTGGGGCAAGTCATAGTCAAGTCAGTACACTGACACACTGACAGCTGTTGCCATGTTATGATTTGAGCATTATTTTTTTGTGTTGTTAATTTATTTCCAATAATAAATATATACATACATTTGCATAAAGCAGCATATTTTTGCCTAATACATAGAAAAGCGAGAGAGGAGTGCTGGATTCTGGAGTCAGAAAAGAGTTCATGAGGTGTTTATGTGTGCAGGTGGGTGTGTAAGAAAGAGAGAGATTATTAGTATTCACAATCAGGTGGAAAAAGCAGAAGCTGCATCCAGGTGGAACTAAGATATGCAATAGTTTTAGCAACTGTGTGTGTGTGTGTGTGTGTGTGTGTGTGTGTGTGTGTGTGTGTGTGTGTGTGTGTGTGTGTGTGTCTGTGTGTGTGTGTGTGTGTGTGTGTGTTTGAGAGCAAGAGGGAGAGAGAAATGAACTCAGCGAGGGCAGAGACGTCTCTCAGCGAGGACTGGGAGAAAGAAAGAGATTTGTAAAAGATTTTCCACTCCAGCAGAGAGAGGCGGAGAGAGAAAAATGAGAAAGAGAGTAGAGGGAAACAGAAAACAGTGATCCCGTTCTGTGGCAGTCCATTAGTGCAGCTACTAATGGATGTAGTGAAAAGGTGAATTAAAAGGCCAACAATTTGGTAAGTGGTCTTTTTGCCCCAAGGTGGCTCCATTCACCAGAGAGCTTAGTGAAAAAATCAACTCGGGGAATTTTTTGTTTAAAATGGAACCGTGATTTTCATTGGAGCCAAACATCAGTGTTGCAGAAGTCTCCCATTCATTTTGGTTGAAAGGGATATTTATAGCATGTCCTTAAAAGTTGCGTCATTGCAGTGTTCCTAGCTCACTTTTTGTTCTGATTGTGTGTCTCTACTCAACAGTTTTTAAAATATATAGGCGTAGATGTGAAGCAGGATTTAGCATTTGGACGCTATAGCAGGCTCCGTTTTAGAGCTGCAGTGACGGTACCACATGATATCACATGAAACTAGAAAACCTAAGGAATCCATTGGTTCCAACCGTGTCATGTTAGATTGTTGGGAAAGGAGGCTAAATAACGCTCCAAAATTAGGCTAAATTTTGGCGAGGAAAAACTGGCAAAGCGATTTTCACAGGCCTCCCTTGACCTCTGACCTCAAGATATGTAATGAAAATAGGTTGTATGGGTACCCACGAGTCCCCCCTTTGCAGACATGCCCACTTTATGATAATCACATGCAGTTTGAGGCAAAAACCATGCAGTATAAATGTTATTTTTGCCTATTCTAAAAATGGTTTCTGCATACTAGGGTCCCCAAACAGTCTTGGAATTACATAAATTGGGTATCACTGTAAAGCTGAGACTCTTGTGGGTCCAATGAGCCTAAATATATTCATGTGTGATGATGTTCGTCCCCATAGTAGCCGTTTTATATAGTGAGGTAATTTTTTTAAACTTGTCCTCACTGTATAAAATGACCTATGGTGACCTCTAGGATAATCACAGCCTCATGAAACTTTAGAGCCACAAACTAGAGACCTAGGGCATTCAGAAGCTGGATGACTTTTCTATGTAGATTGACAATGAGGGGATTTCCGAGCAGTTTCCAGAACAAAAGTGCTCGCCAAATTAATCTTCAGGTTCCCAGCTTTCAGATGATGTACACCACTTCCATGTGACATTTACTGTTGACCTGCTATCTTCCCCTAAAGACCCACTGTACCCTCCTTTAAAAAAGATTTTAAAAAATGGGTCTATGGTCAAGAGGGGTGGAGTGGAAAAGGTTAAATTCTCGGTGCAGTGTCAATTAATTAAAATAAGATATACAGTAGCCTAATAATGTGATGTCTCCCTCTGTGTATGTGTAGGACTCCACGCTCGCAGGGTTCCACGTCTCAAAGGATAATGGTGTGATCTATATCAGCCACTCTGTCCACCGCGACCCAGAGGTTTTCCATCAGCCAGACGACTTCCTGCCGGAGAGATGGAGCGGAAGGTGAGGATCTTAGATTGTCTTTCTGTTTATTAAGCGTAGACATTTCATGTATTCATGTAGAAGCTGCATCCCACACATGGGAATGCTTTGCATATAAACACAAATCAATGCCAATGAACCCACGGAGAAAGAAAAAGTAAAAAGAATTCTGTCTCTCTCTCTGTGGGTATTGTAACGTCGTAAAATACAATACAAATCAATGCAGCTCCACCACAAACTACAGTCTATAAAATGACCATAGAGTTGAAACAACACCTTTCTGACAGTGTTAACAGTCATTAAATGGGGGGTTCACAAAGGTTGTGTTTATTGCAGGACGGTATTTCTATTTTTCCTGGTCATTCATATCATATCATACAGGAGCAGAAAATAGACCAGAATGAAATTCAAGAAATGATGATTTTTTTGAGTAGGTGGTTCAACTTCTCCTCAAAACAGGAAACAGCTTCGCTTTCTCATCATTGACGCTGCTGCCTTCACCTACACATCCAACCAACGTCAGAGCGAAAGACATTTATTAAATAATGAACTGAAGAAGTATTACAAAATATGTCCCGGAAAGCACCGACGAAGTAGCTTTTTCCAAGGAAATAATGCTGCTTACTGTCTCTTGGAAACTGAACCTGTGACATTTTCGTGGCTTATCCTTAAAGGTTGATGTAGAGAAAATGTCTGCAACGTGTGCCGCTCCGTTCACACACCCTGTCTGCCACTCACTGTGGCTAGCTGTGGTATGACACGCCGACATACACACACACACACACACTGACCATTAGAAAGAGTAAGAGGGAGGAAGACACATTAAGGGTCGAGGAAATGCGTCACGAAAAGCCATTTTCGTAAAAACCGGACCGAAAAAAATATCGTTTTTTATCAATGTCCATTACAGTACATAGTTTTTTTAAAGAACTGAATAACATTTGATAAGAAAAGGAATTACGCTGGAGATAAGAGAAAACAGAGAGAAAGATGAACAAATGGATGATGGATTAATTTATATTGATGGGTAGATGGATGAAATACAGGTAATGGACAGATTTCTGTAGAGAGTTAGTGGAGAGGAAATGAGAAAAGGAAGGAAATGACCAAACCTTGCCATCTGAAAAAGGAAGTAGAGTGGTAACATTAGCGGGAGGCAGCCATATGATAATCTGAAATTATAACATAGCCACAGAAAATGGGCTACTTGTTTCTAAATTGACTCTCAGGTGTCACAGGTATGAAGTAAGAACGAAGGAAGTGACAATGTATGATAAGATGTTCTGATCAGGCAAAGGCTTAGGCAAAGAGGTCCTCTGCCAAATCGTGTATAAACGCTTACATTATGCACACCCTTTTAACCATCATAATCCGAATCAGCTTTATTTGGCCAAGTAATTTGATTTTAGTCATTTGTTGCTCTCAGTGTACATATACAGAAATAAATACCAGCAACATTACTATAGTTTCAATGTCTATATCTGTAGAATATATCTATATATTTCTAATTAAAGTCCCTCTAGCGTCTTTCTGTGGACCAAACCCCCTTTATTTGTTAATGCAAGGCTTTTATTGTGATATATTTGCAGGACAGTGTTCTAGAAAATGCAGCGACGGCTCCATAAATTAATAGAGTACCGGCTTTTAATTGTGCATGAGCACACGCTTCTTAATCTTTTTTCGGTCTAAAACAAATATGAATGACATTTAATTAAATGAAATGGCCATTATGAAAGGCAAAACCTATGCAGTGGCAGCCCAGCAGCAGCAGCAGCAACGCTGTCTGTGTGGACATCACATGCTGCTCACTTAGGCAGTGTGGCCCAGGCATAAGACAATAGTGCAATGGTGCAGAGTGCAAAGGGTGCATGAATAAATGGATTATATTTATTAATACACAGTAAAATGTGTGTAGATTTGTATTTGACAGTAATTTTGCTCACGTCCTTACTATGGAGATGTAGTGAAGATGACGTCCTGAACGGAGGGCAGGTTGGCACCAGAACTGCTTTTTCTCTAAATAAATATATAAATAAAACTGTCATATTAATCCTTCCATACACAGCAGACTAGTAATGTATTTTGTCTTTAGGTCTAGACTGCAGCTTGCTTTATGATTCTGTATTTGAAAATCACGCCGGTTAGCGCTGCATTGTTGCCATAGCAACCGATGCGGATAGATTAACAATACCTGAAAAATCTGGCCTGATCACTTTCACATATACTGTGTACAGCACAGATAGACAGACAGACAGACATAATGATCAGATTGGAGGAAAACAAACAACAAGACCATGAGCACAACAGAGAAAGAACCAGTTAAAGATGGTTTCTGCATCCATCGCTCCTCTCCGTCTGCTACCTGCTCTGGTACAATGAAACCTGCTCTGGCTCCTTCACCAATTCACTCTCTCAGTCAACTGATTTTCTATTCATCCACTTCCCTCCATTCACCTGTTTATTCTCATTCATGGCTGTTCATTCAGGCGAAAGAGCAGAGCAG
>CAKAOH010023597.1:0-32443 GCA_916701665.1 Sebastiscus tertius | reverse complement strand
CTTCCTCCTCCTCCTCCTCCCCCTCTTCCTCCTCCTCCTCCTCCACCCTCCTCCACCTCCTCCTCTTCCTCCTCCTCCCCCTCTACATCCTCCACCTCCTCCTCTTCCTCCTCCTCCTCCTCCTCCTCCTCTGTTTGAGCCCTGCAGGTCCATGACTGAACATGTCATGACTGTGTATACGAAGCTGGAATAGCTGCGATCATTTCAAAGATAAACTCGGTTTCCTCTCAGCTGAATCACCTCGAGTGCTCTCAAGAGAGCGAGGTAACAGAAATATAACGATCCAAAATAGCGCTGATCCACGGGGGCCGCGGGTTTGAGAGGGTCAGTGTGTTCCTCTGAGTATATTTTGTATTCTGCGTATCTACACTCTGTCATATCGGTATGATATTATGGCTTCGAAGATAACGGACCTGGCTCCGGCAGTATTTTAGAAAACATTTCTGAGATTTAGTAGTCGGATGATGTGAGACTGTGAAAGCAAATGTAAATAAATCTGGAGCCATACGGCTGATAGTTTGAATATTATGTTGATATTTGACCGTTTTCAGGCCAAGCACTTGTCTGAACCCACCTTTCTTTTTGGAAGGACAGGGCAGCAAGTGTTTGTCCTCTTGCTTCCCCGCCACCCGGCTGTGCTTCATCCGGCAGAAGAAGGATCTCCGGGCCCCAGTGGACAAGTGTGGCGGCCTGATGGGGGCGTCCACCTGGACCTGGACCCCAGCTGCACACAGAAAGACACAATGTTGACTTCTACTCCTACAATGCGTTACTTTTTCAGTTGTTTCTCAGACCTTGACATGGCGACGGACTTACTTGCAGCATCAATGAGGCGTTGGCGAGGGTACTCCGAAGACGCCAGCTGCTCCTTCACCTTGTTGATGTCTTTGGGGTGGATGAAATCGAACAAGCTCTGTCCGGTCAGCTCCAACTGGGAACCCAAAATGACAATCAACTTTAGTTTTATTTAATTGTCTTTGTTCATAATAACCTCGCTACAGTACTGGAGTATAAGAGAATTTCTGCAGCATGTATTCAGCAGTGATTTACTGGTAAGCCCCAAAATAACACGTGCTGCCCTGCAGACATGGTGTCAGATTACTTTAGAAGCTTTTCTGTTGCATCCCTCCTAATCTCCATAATTCCTCTTTGCTTGCTTATAGTCCGTCTCAAAGCTGCAAAATGTTGTCAAGAATGTAGAGCAGGTGTGGTTATCATTTCTGGCTGCTGTCAAGCCCTATAAACGAAAACATTGTATAAAAGCTCAGATATCTCCGGCCCTGCAGACAACACTATCAGGCCTTCACTGGATCTTCAATAAAATGTTTCATATGTTTTAGTTGCTCATAAAATCTGCAGATATACAATTTTGTGTTGCAGACTGAGTCGTAAAGATTCAGCTCCTCAACCACATAAGCAAACTGTCTGATGCTGAGAGTAGATGAAGTGGGGGCTTTTATTTGGGGTCCAAAACTGACAAAATGCAGTAGGGCTACAACTTCCCCTTAAAGCTGAAGTAGGCGAGATTGGAGCATTTATGATTAAAAAAAGTTATTTTTTTAAAAAACGGTCGCTATATCCTGACATGAGACAGGTAACCTGAAAAAAATCATGTTCCTCTGTGTCCTTCGGTGCTCCTAACGGCATCTGCAAGATTTCACAGACCAGAGGAAAACAAGCAGAAAGAGCTGATCTGAGGTCTGCTGTCCAGCTGCCGTCTGTCAATCACTCACGAACTGCGACCAAATGGTCAAACTAGGCAGCGCTGAGCAAATATTAATTAATATTATGTTACGTTAATGCCTATTTCTCTCCTCAAATGTTTTCAGAATCATCTTGTAGTGCACGGTTTAGCTGTAAAATGAGAACGTTTGTGACGCCGCCGCCATTGTGAAATCTGTTGAAGGAACGGCAAGACCGGAGCACAGCCAATAGGAACGCTCTCTCTCTGAAATGACCTGTGATTGGTCAAAGTCTCCCGTCACTGGTGTACAATTTATTATTTTAATAATAAATAACAATCAGGAAATGTATATATATGTATGTATTTAAGTTTATTTAAGTTTGAGAAAGCAATATTTAAAGCTGCAGTGGGTAGAAATGGAGCAAATATGATTACAAAAAGTTATTTTTATAAAACGTCTTGTACTGTTCAGCTGTAAAATGAGAAAGTTTGTGACCCGGCAACCATGTTGAGATCTCTCGAGGAAATAGCAAGCACCGCCCACCAGCCGGAGCTCAGCCAATAGGAATGCTCTCTCAATGAAATGACCTGTGATTGGTCAAAGTCTCCCATCTCTGGCTTTTTTAAAGCGTGAAAACAGAGCCATGAGGAGGTGCAGACGTCTAGTTTTCTCTCAGAACACTTGAATTACAATATGCTGAAAGGTTATTATGGAATTTCTCGCCCAATGATGCCAAAAATATACTGCTTACTGCCACTTTAAGTTAAAATGTTGTGCATCTTAGCCCTCTGAACCAGCAGGATGGCCTCAAGGCCTGCATCTCCGCTTGAGTGTGTGATGTAGAAGTGCAACACACCCGGCTAAAGTTGAGGATCTTGGAGACGGACTCGGAGATGAACAGGATTTTAGCCCGGTCACAACTTACAATTAACAGGAAACCGTCCGCAGCCTGGTAGGAAAGATAGATACATGACAATACACAGATAGATGTATTAAATCACATGGGACTAATCGAGGGTCGTACGTGAGTAACGTTTATACCAACCCTGAGCAGAAGGTGCCTGAGGTCATCGTGAGGCACGATTGAAGGCTTGTAGGTGGTGTCGTTAAAGGCGCCGCTTGTCCCGGCTGAAGACACAGGACGCAGGACAAGCTTTTAGATGCAACAGAGTAGACGTCGCTGACATTTAATTAAAAATTGCCCAGGTGGAGTTCAGAGTTACCTTTAAGGGTTTTCAGGTGTTGCACGGCCTTCCGCAGGACGGTGAGTTTGTCAAGTTTTCGAGCCATGGGCTGGCAGGCGGGGATCATGGCGGACAGCTCGTCGATGAGGTTGTTCATTTTGTCCCTCCGCCGCTTCTCAATCTGTCGGTGAGGCTCCCTGCGGGCGCGGTCAGAAATCAGACGATTATGAAAGTCATTGTAGTTTTAAAATAACTGGTCACATAAATAAAACCAATGAAAGGCTTTTCAAGATCAGTAATTTGATGTAAAAATAGAACTACCTGAAGCATTTCATTTTGACTTGCTGATCTTCTCCCTCAGATCTGCAAATAAAAGAATCAAAAATTAAAAAAATCCTCTCCAATATTCCCTCATAAGACAGAAAAGAAGTGAAGATGTCAGTGTGTACCTGCTGAGGTCATCGTCCATTGGGAAGTCGTCGCTTTGCCTGTAAGTTTGAATGGACGTTTATTGTATTAGAAGAGGAATGGATGCATTGTACAGTACAGTGTGATTTATTATATATCAACATAGCACTCCTCTCTTACTGTACATGGGCTCCTAACCTCTCCTCCACATCTCCCTTTCGTTTCCTTGGCAGCTCAACAGCTGGCAGCGAGGAGCCCGCTTGGTCTAGGCCTTCCTCCTCCGCAGCGAGATCTGAAACATGAAAAACAACCATCACAGTGATGTGAGAGACGGCACATGAATACATCAACCTTGAGAGCTCTGTAGCGCTGGCTTGCCCTATTAATAATTCACCATGAATGAATGCAAAAGACTTGGCTCTGCCACTAGGGTTTGTTGGGTTCGTTGCTCGTATTGAGCAGCGAATAAAAAAGAAGCTGAATATGGTTCTTATTCAGTGGAAATGCCTTGAGCCAATTTTTTTAAACGTTTAAATTTTACTCTTACTTTTTAAATGTACTTACTTTAGTCTTAAAATGCAGAAGTGAATGAAGAAACAGAAAATTAATATTCATACAAATTAGTAAGGCCACATCTATGGAGGATAGAACCTGCCATAATCAAAAATAAATAAATAAATACATAAATGACTCGATAACAAATGATGATATAAATAAATACGTCATAAAATGCAGCAAAAATAATATTAAAAATGAATTAAAAAGCCATTACTTAATTGATCAAATTGGACATAAATTGATATTTCTGCTTTAATTAACTTCTTTATTTATTTATCTTTGTATTAATTCTCTTAATTATTTACTTTTCTGTATTATTTTCCCTTTTATTTATTTATATATTTATTTTAATTAATTTGTATTAATTAATGTATTTATTTATTTTTGCAATTTATTTGTATTTATTTATTTATTGTATTTATTTTGTATTTATTTTATATTTGTTTTTAAATCTATGTATTTATTTAAGTATCTATGCATTTATTTATTTATGCATGATTTTCCCTTTACATTTCACCCCTTTCCTATTTCCCCAAACGTATTTATTTCTGTATTCTTTTCTTTATACATTTCTTTTTACATTTCTTTATGCATTTCTGCCTCATTATGCAAATGATGGCAATAAATACATAAATAAATAGAAGGGAAAATTAAATGCGAGTAAATAAATAAGGGAATAAATACTAAGATAAATAAATAAAGAAGCAAATTAAAACAACAGAAATATCAATTTATATCACATTTTATCAATTAAATAATGGCTACAGTTATTTTTAACATTATCTTTGCTACATTTAATTACATATTTATTTATTTATTTATTTATTTATTTAGTTATTTAGTTATTTTGTCATTTATTTATTTATTCGAACAAAATGTCAAAATCTCTTCAGCTTGTGTTAACCACAGACCCCAACAACAAACCCATTGACCTCAAGACGAGGGAACCGGAAGTGCTAAAATGCTAACTCATTTCCAGGTTTTAGGATTCATTCCTGCACGACTATATTATGGCATTTCTTTGCTTCCATAAAAGTCCTACAAAGCAGACATGTACATCTGTATTTGTATCATAAAGTAGCCCATATTATGTGCTGTTAATCCTTGATGTTTGTTATTGTTGCACAGCTTTGTTTCAACCTGTAAAGAATCCATCAATATTTGAATCAATTTTTGTCCTCAAATGCCTTTTTCTTTTTATGAGCAAACAATCAGCGACTCATAAATTTGTTTGCAGTAGTGGGGGAGGCAATTATGTTTTTAAAAAGGTTGATATCTCACTCAGGAATGTTCGTCAAAGTGTGGAAAAGCTTTAACAGCTGACCCAAGAATTCCTCTCTTTCTTCTTCTATTTAGTTTCTCGACAAACCATCTCCCCCTCCCCCCCTCCTTACACACACACACACACACACACTAAAATGCCTTGGCTCAGCCCTGATCTGTTGTCATGTTTCGCTCTCCGTGCACTATCTGAAGGCTGCCGTTGAACGGCGCCAAACCTCCAGCTATGCTCTGAGTTTATTCAGTTTAACAGGCACGTGAGAGAGTAAATGGGGTTTGGGCTATCGTCTTACCTAACGTTTATATAATGCTGTAACAACGACCTACTTCCCTCTCAGGACTACCATACTTTAAATTGTGACATTTATTATAGGAAAAAAATGTTAATAAAAACCAAGGAAGCTTTTCAACGTGACTGTTGATCGTCACTGACCCATATTCTCCTGTTTTTCTCACAAAAGCAGGAAAAGTTATTCATAATAATAGATAACTAATCATAATTAATATGTGTTTTTTCAGGTAGTTTTATGACAGGAGCTGCAACACTTAAAAACTGTATTTTTCAAGCAACTTTTGCACAGTTAAATACTGTATGAATAACATTTTATGTAAAGCCACAACCAGCTTTTACAAACAGGGCCAGGCGTGACTAGATTTCAATCAGCAGTGGAGTGACTTTAAACGATATTGAGATGATTGTCTTTAATCCCTGTGGTGTTTAGTGGGTCATCACTGACGCAAAAGTGGAATGTGGGAGTGATTTGCTTTGCCAGCTCTCCCTTCCACCCACCACACCTCTTCACCACAGATGCTGCAGCGCCTCCAACGTCACTGTTTTTTTTTCCTGTTTCCTTATAAGCGAGGAACATTTTCCCCTGTGTGATCCCTGCCAGCTGACTGGCTGAAACGTGCCATCTAGGAAGCGACAGTGCCTGCTTTGTTGCTGTGCTGATAGCACATCTGAGCCAAAAAGCTCCCGTTGTGACTAAAGTGCTGATTAGAGGCCAAAGCCTGCAGCCAGGGCACCAGATGACATAGTGAAGCACAGAAGCACAGACCACAGACCGCAGCCCACGGTGGAGATGCACGGAAGTGGAACAAACTCAGTATGACCAACTGTACAAGAGAACGCACGACATGACCTACATGCACTACTTTACAGCTGTACTGTACATTTTATCCCACTTGAATGACTTTAAGGTATTTGGTAGTGAAAAGTAGAGATGAGTATATATAGATGAGCTGATTTGAATTATAGACATGATATACAGCAACACAGTTTGTGTACGAGTAAATTTAATCTATTTAATTCGTGTACATAGACACGAATTTCCCTTTTCAACAACGTATTTTTCGTGCTTTTACTTACGAATGTACAGTGACACGTGACGCACATGTCAATTTTCCACTCCAGTCTTTTCAAAGTAAAACTACTTAGTTAGGTTTAGGAGTAGATCAACTTGGTTAGGCTTAGGCAAAAACAACTTGAAAGAACAAATATTGTGGTTTGGGATCAAATAAACTCCGAAAGTGCCGTCACTTTAGTACGGAAGTTACGTGACAAAATCTATGTAGTAAGGTTTAGGAAAAGATCGTGGTTTGGGTTAAAATAACACCAGAAGTGCCATAACTTAAGTACGGAAGTTACGTGACAAAAACTACTTCAGTAGCTTCAGGAAAAGATCATGGTTTGGATTAAAATAAACTCCGGAAGTATCGTAACTTAAGTACGGAAGTTACATGATAATAAATCAACGTTGATAGAGTACCAACACCGGTCTCCTGGGCGAAAGTCCTATGTTTTATCGACCCATCCATCCACCCCAACCTAGTACCTACGTGGTGTTTGACGCTCTTTATACTTCCTGGTTTACAATTAAGTGGATTACGAATACGAATTGATTGTGAAATTCATATCTATGTACACGAATCAATACATCAAATTTTGTGAATAGGCTCTTTGTGACACTGGACAGCTGTGCGACTTGGCTGGAACACCAGTGAATACAATACCCTAATATGATACAATACAAACCAGCACACAACTAATTCAGCAATAAAAAGCCATATAAACTAGTGTCCACAACAAAAAGCAAAGGGCAGTAAAATGGCCAATAAATGCCAGACAGAGAGCCAACTAACTGCTTGACAAACATCACAGTGGAAAGCAAAAAAAAAAAGCATCTGCCCGATCTCTACCTGCTTTATGACACATCAGACTATTATATGAGAAATAAAGAGGATATTCATGCACAGTTTGCAGACAACTCATTTCAGTCCTTTGCTCAAACTCAACCTGTCTTAAAAATCCCATAAAAGCAAAGCAAGTGCTGCTATGTTTCCTCCAACACAGAACAAAGTAGTAACAGAACGAACACATAACGACAGGTCGTGAAAGATAAGCATGGAATGTCACACAGAGAGTCCAAACAGCATAAATTACAGTCTGTGCTAAACAGACACAGCAAATATGGACACAAGGTGGGTTGACTTCTCATCGTGTGCAAAACAACAACTAACAAATCAGTATTTATATAATTCTGCAACTAAGCACCAGAGTGTGTACACTTTGAAATAATGTAAACTGCATGTGATTATCATAAAGTGGGCATGTCTGTAAAGGGGAGACTCGTGGGTACCCATGGAACCCATTTACATTCACATATCTTGAGGTCAGAGGTCAAGGGACCCCTTTGAAAATGGCCATGCAAGTTTCTCCTCGCCAAAATTTAGAGTAAGTTTGGAGCGTTATTTAGCCTCCTTCGTGACGAGCTAGTATGACATGGTTGGTACCAATGGATTCCTTTTGTTTTCTCGTTTGATATGATACCAGTATCTTCACACTAGCTTAAAAACTGAGTCTGCTACAACCTAAAAATCACAAGTTGGCATAAAGAAATTTGTACCGTTAAAATTAATTTGTGTTAACGTGTTCTTATGGCGTTAACTTTGAAAGAACCAGATACTTAGGGATGCACCGATGCCGATACTGGATCGGATATCGGGCCGACACTGACTGAAATAGCTGGATCGGATATCGTGACAATGGGGACGATCTATTAAATTCAATTTTATGTTTATATACTATATTCATTATAAACTGTCATTTTAATTCCTGTTTAAGTTTTGACCAATTGGTTGCTGCATTAAAACGGTTCCCACCCAAAGTGTAATTCCTGTTAATTTTAAACATGTTTTTGCCAAGTTGTTGGTGTACAATTTAATATTTTAATAATAAATAACAATTCTCTAAATTTATGTTATGTTATCTATATATTTATTTGTTACATTTTGTTTTTTACAAAGTTAAGAAAGTAATGTTTAAGTCAAGCCTGATACTAGAGTTCTTAAATGTGACAGACCTTTTTATTTTTTTACTATTTTCTGACATTTCATAGACCAAATGATTAAGAAAATAATCCATAACTGTTAGTTGCAACCCTAACTACAGTATTACTGATGAACAATTTCAGAAAAACTGCAACAAAAAGGAAACTATGAGAGCTATACAGCTGTAGTCACAGCTTTTTGTACAAAATGTACGAGACAGAAGTCTAGCCTGAGGTTATGTGATATTGCATTTTGTGAAGAGTCTACAAATGAAGGTTCAGAGACAGAGCAAGCTGTTTACATCCATAGGTACACATTAGTGGTCTGAACGTGGAGCACTAATGGATTAATAGAACTGCAAAGGGTAGCGATGCTGGCGCTGTTGATGGATCTCTGAAACGGTGGCCTTGAAACAGCCATCCGGTGTTGAATATCAACAAAAGGAAGCGCTCCTGAGTCAGAAGGTTTTTGCACAATAGCTGTGTGAATACAGGCTATCCATCTGTAGAAAAACACACAGAACAGGCTGGCTGTCTGAGTCACAGGCAATAAACGCTACATATTTGTATAGTTTGAACAATTTTTCACTTAAAACTGCAACTGTTTGTCTGGATAGTTGGTTGATATGCTTTCTGTCTTGGCCAAAGTATTGATCTGATCCGCCTAAGGCATATATATAGTCACATTATGCCTCCCTAGAGAGTTGTACAAAGGGACAAAGGATTTCCTGAGTCCGTCTGTGGAGCACTGACTCAGGAAATCCTTAAGTTTGCTTTAAAAACTTTTTGCTATCTGCCATACTACTGCAGCGATGAGACTGCCTCCCTCTGCTGCACAGTGCAGGCAGCGCTGCTCTACTGATCTACTGACCCACTTTAGACTGAAGCTGCTGCTGCAGAGCTGCAGAGCGGCACGAGAGAGGAGAGAACACACCGGAACCTCACGAAACCATGTGACGACACGCTGTAAGCTCCACCGAGGAGGACAGTTTGGTGGAAGTTGCTATGATTACACTGTCTAAAGACAGTAATGCATTTTTTCTTATTAATTTAATTTTAATTCTCGCGAAGTTCCACATTCACAAGTGTAAATTTACCCAAAGAAAGCCTAATTTCTTTGTATTTATGAAAGAAATGGAATTATATCTGTCAACAATTCCTCACAAAACAAAAAAGCAATGAAAATGTGCTAATGTTTTCTGCTGTTACTATGGATACTGTAATTTTGAAAAGTTTGGTGGAAGTTTAGGCAAATTAAAAAAAAAAAAAAAATACTTTTGAGCAGCAGAGAAACATGGCGGCAGACAGTAGCTTAAAAAAAAAATACGGTTAATTAATAAAAATATATATTTTGTTAAGGGAGAAAAAATACTGTCATTTTGAAATAATTTTTTTTAAAATAAATAAATTAAAAATTCAAAAAATAAATAAATAAGTTTGGTGGAAGTTTAGGCAAATTAAAAAAAAATAAAAAATAAATACTTTGGCGAAGCAGAGAAAGATGACAGCAGACAGTGGCTAAAAAAAAAAAATAAGGTTAATTAATAAAAAATATATCTTGTTAAGGGTGAAAAAATACTGTCATTTTGAAATTAAAAAAAATGATAAAAAAATAAATAAATACAAAATAAATAAATAAAAAAATAAATAAAAACATTTGGTGGAAGTTTAGGCAAATTAAAAAAAAAATAATAATAATAATAAATACTTTGGAGAAGCAGAGAAAGATGTCGGTGGACAGTAGCTTAAAAAAAGAAATACGGTTAATTAATAAAAATATATTTTGTTAAGGGGGGAATTGTCGCCATGGTTACAGCTGCGTAGCGGAAGCGCGCTTTCCAGTCGGAGACGCGCACGTCACGTAGTGCGGAAAAATAGTTGAATGGACCACAGTCGTTCACATTAACACAAAAAATACACAGTAACTACGTGTAAAAATACAATCTAAACATAATTAGTCGCATGAAAGAAGTTTAGAAGAAGTTTAAGGAAGTATTTACCTCTGCTTTGATTTGTTATTCCCACCAAATGATGAGAAAAAGCAACAAAATAATAAAATAAAAGCTGAATTATGCTCCTACCTGCAGCCCGGTCCACCGTCACCGACATGCCTGCAGAGAGCCTGGAGCCGGTGTGCCGGTTGAAGGCTACATGTGGAGCCGCAGCAGCTGTAGTAGTAACAGAGGAGAGGAGGAGGAGAGCTGCAGAGAAGCAGAGGGTTGTATAATTGACTTCATTTTCTCTCCTCCTCCTCCTCCTCCTCCTGTATGTTTTTTTTTTTTTTTTTTTTTACAAAGGAGGAGGAGTGGTGGTGGTGGTAGAAACGTGAGGGATGAGTGAGAACAGAACACCCACGTCTTCTAGGAAACTATAAGTTCACACTTGCCTCCTACTTTCATCACCCTTTCTATTTGATTCTTTCATTCATGCCTCAGCTTTTATTTTGACAGCCAGGGTACCCGGCGTTTTGCTTGGGACAGCTTGCAACCCCATTCATTATCACCACATGAATCGGGACCCCCTTTAAATTTCAAAATAAAAGTGACATTTTGCAGAGACTAAACGAGACAGATAAAACATATAACAGGTAAAACACACACACACAGTTATAAAGCAAATAAAACAGGTAGGGTAGATGTAATACATAAAAAACAGAACTATTACACTTGAGGAATAAAATATAAAAATAGATGTAATGTAAACAGAGGTAATTGCATTTTTAAAACAGGTAGGGTAGATGTAATGAATAGATAAATGTAAACAAAGGTAGTTGCACTACCTTTTAAAAGTACTCTGATAAAAATGTTATTATTGTTCTTCACAATTAGGTTAAAACGTAATTAAGTTAAAGCAGAAATTATAATGAAAATAAACATGAGAAAATGTTAAAGTTGTATTTTTAAATGTATTTTTTTTGCGTTTTTATTTGACGCCATAACAATATGTAAATGTAAGTGACAGTGAACAACATGTTCTACTGGTTTTTATTCCCCATCACAGAGGTCGTAAATCACTCGCAGATGATGTTATGGATAGGGTGGTCAAACTGGATTATCAGGATTGCGACTGTGACAACGCCTATATATTATTATTATTATTATTATTATACATTATTAAATATATATATATATACTATTATTATATATATTATTGTTAATTATATATTATATATATTATTATTAATTATATATTATTATTAGGCTTATAATTATCCCTGACGGTGCAGGTGTGACTGACTCCTCAGGCGATAACGTATATTTTGATGTTCTGACGTAGTGCGCGTCACAGATCTAACTGTGCTACTCTGTCGAATTCCTCCCACACAGCGGAAATGGCGAGGAGGTCTCACTCTGTCATTATTTCCTAGCACGATGGTTCCCAAACTTTTTTTCTTTTTTAGCATGGAGGAACCCCTGAACCGGGGGTCAGCAACCTGCGTCTCTTGAGCTCCTCTCCCATGGCTCCCTGTGGATTTATAAAAATGGAAATGAATAATTGTTTTTTGTTTACATTTTATTTTTTATTTATCATTGTTGAAGGTTTATGGTACGACGGAGTATTAGGGCCACATTTAGGACAAATAAATAAATCTGAGATTATGAGAATAAAGTCATAAATTTACAAGAAAAAAATCGGAATTTTACGTGTTATTTTCTTTTTTTCTCGTAAAGTTATGACTTTATTCTCATAATATTACAACTTTTTTTTCTCGTAAAGTTATGACTATATTCTCGTAAGATTCCGACTTTATTCTGGAAATCTCAGATGTTTTTGTCACAATCTAATTTCGTTGTACTACACGATGACGATAAAGGGCTTGAATCTTGAATCTATATTTATCCGGCATTCATTTCTTTGCACTATTTGTATTTGCTTGTATATAGACATTTTTATTTTTATTTTTTATTATTTTCTATTTTTTATTCTGTTATTTCTATTAGTCCAGACAGTTTTACACTTGCCCAATGTTCTTAAAATATATAAATAAAATATTTTGTGCAATTCCATCTTCACAAATCTCTCAAACACAAGAACACACAAAAAAGTAATTAGCAAGTATTCTACATATATATATATATATATATATATACATACATACACATATATATATATTTTATATAGACATCTACACATGTACATACTGTACATAATCATCCCATCTGTATATTCATCCGGTATTTATTTCTTTGCACTACTTGTATTGTTACAACTTCCGAATACTTGATTTGTATATTGACATTTCATTTTATTTTTATTATTGTTTTCTTTGTTCTGTTATTTCTATTAGTCCAGACAGTTTTACACTTGTCTTAAAATATATAATAAAATATTTTGTGAAATTAAGTTTCCATCTTCAAGAATGTCTCAAACACAACATGTGAAAAACGAGGGGAAAAAAAGTAGTTATCGAGGATTGTATAACTGTGTCCTTATTTCCCCCAGTTCTTTCAAAAAAAAATAAGAAAACCCCACTCAGAGTGATCCCTCTCCTCTTCTCAAACATTGACGATCTACTGCCCTCACCTACATAGTGTAATTCGAGACCTTTGCACGAGACTTTACGTAAGACGACGCGGCTGCACGTGCCAACCAGAAACGTGTTGACCTATATATTATATAACTCAGACGGTCACGTGGCGACGGTTGACTCGGTAACCCATTTAAAAGCTCGTCTCGCGCAGAGAAAGTGTACAGTCCCCCTCGTGCACTGCTAGTGGACTTCACCGAACCCGGAAGTATCGTGAAGCCGACAGAAAACACAGATAATAACTCTCTGATTAAACTTTAAAGGGACATTTATATATGATACCAAAGGTTTACATTCATGTAAAGTGCGCCGATGAAGTCCTTATTGTGTTAACTTATTATGTGGAAAGTCTCTTTAGTCTACTTTGTTGGTGTTTCCTCATTTTTTGAATGGGGTTTGGTTTAAGGCAAGTTTTAGTTTCAAAAGAGCCATTTTAGGCAAAAATAATAAAATAAATAAATCTGTCTGGAGCAGCAAAACATTTGAGCATTGTGATGAAGTTAACACAGTTTATAGTCTTTGTATATACTATATATTATATAAGTCTAATGCAGTGAGGGCCAAAGTGTGAATGTACTACAGAGTATTAGGGCCACATTGAGGGAAAAAATATCTGAGATTTACAGAATAAAGTCATATTATTACAAGACAAAAAGTCATAAATTTACGAGAAAAAAGTTGTAATATTACGAGAATAAAGTCTGAATATTACGAGAATAAAGTCATAACTTTACGAGAAAAAGTTGTAATATAACGAAAATAAAGTCATAACTTTACGAGAAAAAAAGAAAATAAAACGTAAAATGACTACTTTATAATATTATGACTTTATTCTCAAAATGTAATATTTTCTATTTTTTCCTCAAATCGTACCATAGACCTACAACAATGATACATAAAACTGAAATTGTAAACAAAAAAACAGTTATTCATTTCCACTAATTTTGTTAAAAATCCACAGGGAGCCACTGGAGAGGAGCTGAGCCACAGGTTGCAGACCCCTGGTTTAAGGGGACAGGCTAGTACACACATATATATATGATATCATAGGGCATATATTCATGTAGTGTGTGCCGATGAAGTCCATATTGTATTAACTTATGGAGTGGAAAGCCTCTTTAGCCTACTTTATTGCTGTTTCCCCATTTAAAACAATACAGTATAAAATAGGCTTTTTTTGCATGGAGTTTGGCAGTGAGTTCACTCCAGGTGTGGCTACTTAAACGTGCCGTCCTGTCTGAGACCCGTCTGAGACCTTTCAGCGTCAGTAAGCTCCGCTCCTGGATCTTCTGAGGTGAACACAGGGTTTTCTTTACTCAGGACAGAAACATGACATGAGACCTGGCCTCAAATCATTTACATGTCCACGTTTAATCACTGATGAATTAAAAAAAAACCAACATGGGTCAACTTTTAACCTGAGGACAACTTTATAAACTAGGAAAAAAAAGTTTGGAAACTTGTGTTTGGTGGATTATTTCTCTGTTGTTACAATGCTAACTGGCATTGTATATTACATGGTTAGAAAGATTGTTTATTAACCTTCATAATGATGTCCAACTTGTAAGGATCACGCATTTGTGGGATGAGCAGCACAGCTGATTATGTGGCTAGATCCCAAGAAAAAAATTGCCAAAATGCTCTGCCAATGGTAAACAGTGTATTCTCCAATTCACTCTTGTTTTGAGTTGTTTGGTGGATTGGATGATTGAACTCACCCACTCTACCCACATAATTATAGAAATATGAAGTATTCTGCTTTTGGTAAAACAAAAATCAAGCATCTACTTAATTAATAATTATTTAAATATGAAATATTGTTTTTGATAAAATAAAAATCAAGCATCTACTTAATTAATAATTATAGAAATATAAAGTATTCTGTTTTTGGTCAATTAAAAATCAAGCATCTACTTAATAAATAATTATAAAAATATAAAATATTTTGTTTTTGGTAAAAAAAACAAAAAAAAACTAGAAATCAAGCATATAGTTAATTAATACTTATATAAATAGGAAGTCTTCTGTTTTTGGTAAAAAAAAAAAAAAAAAAAAAAAAAATCAACCATACATTTAATTAATAATTATATAAATATGAAATATTCTGTTTTTCGGTAAAAAAAAATAATTAAAACTCAAGCATCTACTTAATTAATTATTATATAAATATGAAGTATTCCATTATTGGTAAAATAAAAATCAAGCATCTACTTAATAAATAATTATAGAAATATGAAATATTCTGTTTTTGGTAGATTAATAATGGTGTCATGACATGTCACCTCTGCATCAGATGCAATCACGTAACCTGGTTGTTGTTGTTGGCTCTCTGCAGTAACCTGATTCCTTAATGGAGCCTAAACCAGAAACCCGGTTTCCCTAATCGGGGTGAGGGATTCAGGGAAACCCGGTTAACACAACCATGTTTGTTTTGTTGTTGTTGGGAAAAAAAAAACGTGAATATCTTGGTCATTCACACATGTAACAATTGTAAACGGTGATACAACCGACACGTGAGAGGAGTTCTGAAGGGAAAAGAAATGTGATGAAACATCTCCACATGTTGGTGCGTCCTTGACCTGTAGCCTGTCCAGAATAAATAAATCCAAAGTCGGAATAAAAACAGAAATGATGGGGTGAATCATTCATAGGCTATTAGATATATTTGAATAAAGGATATTTGATTATCGGCAACCAGCATTTTTTTTTTTTGCTTTACACATCAGAATTTATGTAGTGTGACAATAAACATCTAGAAATAGATCATTTTTGCACCTCCAATAGTTTAAAATATATTTTAAATATTATTTGTTGTTATTGCTGTCAAATTAAATTTAAGGAATTAAGAAAAACATTTTTTTTCCCATTTGATCACTATTTTTCTTAAAATTAATTTTAACTGCGGCATGGCTGTTAACCAAGCAGCATCTGTCCACATTTAATCCTTTATTGTAAATGATCAACCATCCTCAGTGATAAAAAGGTTTTCACGTGACAACAGTTGTACAGCTATAAACCTCAGAGCCCATTCATAAGAATCCCTGATCAGCTGCTCTGGTGTGTATCAAGTGCTCCCTCTAGTGGACACAGTGAATCACTGCAACAATCATTTATTTTCTCAATCGTATAGCTCTGTTTTGTGAATTCTTACTTATTATTTTATAGCCTTTTCTAAACTTTTTTCTTTTTTTTTTTAATTCATCTATTTTTTTCTTCCATTTTTGTCTTTTTATTTGATAGTTAACGGTGTGGAGATAAACAGGAATAAGTGTAGAAATTAAAACATCTGTATCAAAATACACCCCAATTAGGTTTATCGGATCGCCATGACATTGGACTGAATTTTAATCAATATTGCATTTTAAAATCAAATAGTTGTCATCAAAATATCGCTGTCAAACTAACTAATTCTCATCAAAACAGAGTCTGCAATGGTCATTTCCCCCAGGATAGTGTATGATATAGAGTAAGAATGACTATGTTATATTACTGTAAATATAGACAATGAAGTTAAGAGTCAGACTTTACACTACAGTAAATCCTACATTCATAAAATGATCATTGTGACTGTGTTTCATTGCATCGGTTTTGTATGTCACAAAGTTTTTTTTTTAACTCAAGACACCAAACTACATTGCAATTAGGTGGAAATAGAATAATTAAATATGCAGTTTTAAACCATCAGCAACAGCCATTTCTAATAATATGCTGTAAAAACATTGTTGAATTAACACTTTCAAAACCCTTTATAAGACTTAGGAGCTTTCTCCAGGCCTCCACACCTCATGTTTTATGGGACATGTTGTCTTTAGCCCCGTTTCACTGCAGGAACTTTCCCCCAGAACAAGAACCTTTTTGAGGAACTCATTGCGTTTCAACTGCAGGAACTAGGGTCTAAATTAAGTTCTGGGGACATTTTATGGGTCCTTTTTACCCCACAAAAAGGCCCTGGTTGGGGGATAGTACTTGAAAGTACAGGAACTTTTGGGGTGGAGTTTGAAGGGATAACTGTCGCTGATTGGTGAAACGCACACACAGCACCGCTGCTTCGACTGTACCGCTTCATTCAGAAACAAGGAAGTACGCTGGTATTGATTTAGGACCATTTTAGGACGATGGGAGAACCTTTCTCTTATTTTGATTAAAACATTAAAAGTAAATTTCGGGTCTGCTGTCGACTTCCCAACAAATAATAATAAAAAAAAAAGACCACGGTGGAAACGCAGACAACAGTGTGCTGAAGGAACCTTTTAGTTCCTTGAAAAGTAGTTCCTGGGACTA
Source organism: Sebastiscus tertius (assembly GCA_916701665.1). Lineage (NCBI taxonomy): Eukaryota > Metazoa > Chordata > Actinopteri > Perciformes > Sebastidae > Sebastiscus > Sebastiscus tertius. Next base: position 15,189 of record CAKAOH010023597.1, on the reverse strand, counting down.
AAAGGTTTGGTGGAAACCCGGCTTTAGAGAAGCACTCCACAATATTCAAGACCCACCTTCATCCCATCCCAACCAACAACAAATAGAAACCTTAAAACTTGAAGTGTTTAATTTTATTATTTGAAGCATTTTTATCAACATAAAAACTCATCAACGTGAATGAATATATTAATGAGCATTTCCTTCTTCGCTCCTTCGCGGACGGTTTTCCTTCAAGTGTCTACAACGATATGTACACAGCATTACACAAAATACCTCACGACATAGTCCTGGCCTGTGGAGGATTTATTTTTAAACCTTTTACAAGTGAATCTCGCTTTAACAAGGGAGGGAAATTACATATTATTAGCTAAATCACGGGGCGTTGAGGTTTCAGAGGCAGAGGCGTCGAAAACTAGATTCTAGATGTGAATGTATGGAGGACCACAAGAGTCACGGAAATAGTATTAAAGCATTTAATTGATTAATATCTACGGCTGTCAATCGATTAAAATATTTAATCGCGATTAAATCACAGATTTTTAATCTGTTCAAAATGTACCTTAAAGGGAGATTTGTCAAGTATTTAATACTCTTATCAACATAGGAGTGTGCAAATATGCTGCTTTATGCAAATGTATTTATATATTTATAATTGTAAATTAATTAACAACACAAAACAATGACAAATATTGTCCAGAAACCCTCACAGGTACTGCATTTAGCATAAAAAATATGCTCAACTCATAACATGGCTAACTCACAGTGTTTCCTCGCCAAAATGTAGCATAACTTTGGATCATTATTTAACCTCCTTTGCGACAAGCTAGTATGACATGGGTGGTACCAATGTATTCCTTAGGTTTTCTAATTTCATATGATACCAGTATCGCCACTCTAGCTTTAAAACTGAGCCCACTACAACCTCCAAAAAATCAATTGCGTTAATGCGTTAAATTTATTAGTGGCGTTAAAAAGGGTTATTATCATGTTAACTTTGACAGCCATATTAATAACTAATTGTACAATAAAAATAGGTATTAATAAATTTGTTTAAAAATGAATTTATTTGTCTATGAATAAATTGACTTTTTAATTTGAACTACTTATTGATGGATTAATATTTCATTTGTAAATTATTTTATAACTCTTCTTTTTATTGCCCATTAAAATGTCAAATAATGAATTACTTTGTAATTTATTTCATATAATTAATGAATCAATTTGTAAACAAATTTGTTAATGCCTATTTTTATTGTACACTTAGTTATTAATCAATTAAATGCTTTATAACTATTTTCGTGACTCTTGTGGTCCTCCATATAAATGGGCCTTTAATCTGCTTTTACCCTTTATGTTTGTGTCAGCCATTTTTTTAAGGTTAAATACACTTTTCCCTGCTCCCGGGTGAGGAAAGTGATTCTCTAAATCGTGAACGCTGATCTGACTAACAACACAAAGAGTGAGTCAATACGCTTTTTTTTGTTTGGTCCATCAGAACTGAATAATCTGGCTTAACTCGTGATGAAAAGTGAACTCTTTCTCAACCTCGTGGAGAAATGACGTCGCGATAATTTAGCTCCCTTTAGATAAAGTGACACAGTAACGGATTTCAAGTCATCTTGGACATATATTTATATATATTTATAGAATCGTATGGATGCCAAATAACCCTCCTTTTTCATCTCCTGTGCATCTACTTTTGAAGAAAAAAAAACTATAACAACACAGAACATGAGTTTGACATTGAACAAGGTCACACATCACCTCACAACAAAAAGCACTGAGTATCTACTTCCATGAAAACGCCATTTCCCTCCCTAGCAGTCACACAGTCGCACTCACGCTCCCTAGTTTCTCGTGAACAATCTTTAACAGTTTGGCTGTGAAACAGGACGCTCTGAATACAGCAGTTTGGCTGGTTGTGTCAGTGTGTTCCAGTGATTAGACATCTGCAGCGTTACGTACTGTAGCCATCGACTAAATCCCCCATCATGCATCTGTCCTGCTACTGGTCTTAGCTTTGGTGACATGTATCTGGGTTAGAATCTGGATTTTTAATATTGCGGGAAAAATACTGGCCAATCAGGGTTGTCTCTCTGATGTGGTGCAGATCGTTTACAGACATTTTTCTGTTTGTAATTAAAGGGGCACGCCACTGTTTTTTTCATATCAAGATCAGTTTACTCTTCATCATGTCATGTGAAAGTAGTCAAATGACTTCTGTGGCTCTGTAGGGAGTGCTCTAAAGTATAAAAACGAATGTACCCTAATGATGTCAAAGTGATGTCATGAGGATTATCTCGGTTTTGGGTTGAGAGACTACCAATTTCAGACAGAAAGCCTGCGTTACAAACAAGGGGGAGAGTTTGAACGACGTAGGCATCTATCAACAAACATGAAAAATAATAAATAATGCAGAAATATACACATCAGTCAACCCTAATTTGCACATTGCTTATGAGTCTTGATGGTGGCCGAATTGTAACAGGACTACCTGTGAAGCAGATCGACTGGTTCAGGTGTATTATCATACACTGCTGTAGTTTATCAAACTGCAAGACCGCTTCCTTTTCTTTATCAATTCCTCAGATATAGCACCACAATCAGTTTAACATGGGGTTCCTGTGATGGCTACAGCTGAACTTAGTCCAATATGGTAAAGTCCTTCCTGTCCCTGTATGTACATTTATAGCTTTTCTTAACAGATGTGCCAACTGAGAAACATCTGTCTCTGCTCACTCAGTGTAGAAATAGGAACTATTCCAAGTTTAGCTCTCTTGGAAAGGTGTTTTTATTTAAAAAGGTAGTTTTAAGTTAAGTGCAGTAAGCGACGGCTACATCTGAATGTGTGATGATCAGAGTTCTTTGGTAACTATATTTTTAGCGCTGCGTCTAGTCACAACTCTGAGCAGACGTTGATGGTTTAATGTTTTTTTTTTGTTGAGTGAGACGGGCCTGACATTAGCTTTTTTTTTTAGGGTGAGGGGGAAAAATAACATTAAATACATCCAGTGGATAGTTAATTCAAAATGAACAAAGACCAAAGACATTTTAAGAAGCTAAACGTACACGTGTCTAAGATATCCGCTTTGTTAATCTATTGTTATCGAGTTTCTCTTTTAGTTTACTTGACAAACAAAGACACTTTGTTCATTGTGTTTGCCTTGACGCACTGTGTTTTTATGAGCCCCTTGTTTAATTATCCAACCTATAAAAACCTCTTTCCTATACTGCCTTTGTTTCCTCACTCTGTTTTATCACCTTTATCACTCTGCAGACACTAAATATACATCAGCGCTTTTCTATTTGCTTTAAGAGACATTGTTGACTCATAAGCTTTCACTTTTCCCTCCTTCAAACAGCTTTACTATTTCTAATAGTAATTAACACCTTCTGATTAATCTGATAACGTCGCTAAAACATCTGGCTAAATATTGATCAGCTATTTAAAAAAGGCACTTTGCATGTTTTTGTCCATCTAAGAAGGAAGCGTTTGGCTCATTAGAATTAAAATCAGGGGGAAATATCAATTACTGTAGCGCTGATGTGAACAAAACAAAACAACACGATTGGCTCTGAGGGGAAGTGGCAAGCTCTGCGGCTTTTTTTGGCGTACGCGTGAATGGGCAACACTCCACGGTAACGGATGTCAAGCGCAGGGCAAACTGCATTCACGCGTCTCCTGGCAACCAGTAGGTCCTCTGTGAGAATAGCAACAGCGCCGAGGCTGTCGCACCACCACGAGGGTTTAAAGGAGGGGTTCCAGCATGATTTGAATTTTTGCTCATTTGTTTTATATTTTTTCTATCCCTTTAATGCTTCAATCATCCACAGACACTGCTAACATGTTGATGTTAACCAGGCTTAAAGGTCTTATTGATAACATTTCTATGTAGACGAATATTTTGTTGAAATGACCTGTGACTCTGAGATTTTTTTAAAGCCTGAAAACAGAGCCATGAGGCGGTGCAGAAGTCTAGTTATCTCTCAGAACACTTGAATTACAATATGCTGAAAGGTTATTATGGGATTTTTTGCCCAATGATGCCAAAAAAATACTGCCTACTGCTACTTTAAAGGAACAGTGTGTGGCATTTAGATATGGAATATAATATTAATAATATAAAGTATGTTTTCTTTAGTGTTTAATCACACGTATTAAGAATTGTTGTGTTTTCGTTTACCTTAGAATGGGTCCTCTCCACGGAGCCGGCCGCCGTGTTTCTACAGTAGCCCAGAATGGACAAACCAAACACTGGCTCTAGACAGGGACATTCGCGTTTTTGTGTCGGCCACCTTAGCTCTCCTACACACTTGGTACACGGGGGGAAGTTTCAGTTGGTTGCAACCTCACCACTAGATGCCACCAAATCCTACACACTGCACCTTTAAATACAAAAGCAGAAAATGAGCCAAAACCATAGAAATCATGCTGGAACTTTCCTTTAAAATCCACTAATAACAGTACAGGCGAGAACTCACTGATCATTCTGACTACAGTGTATCTTCAGTATTAGAAATTATCTAATTTAGCCACCAGTGTAGAAACTATCGCTGTGAAGATGCCGAAGCAGTGACTCAATCCTCAGTCGCCTTTGGGAAGTAAAAAAAAAAAAAAATCCTCTCCAGAAGCAGTACGCCGCTGAACATGCAGATATGCTGATTTAGTGTCCTAGTTAGTGAGCTGGCCTGAGAGCTATGGCTAAAGACGGCACGTGTATACGATTATAAACAACCGAGGTAATGCGGTAACGCTCCTTAATTTCCGAGCTCTAGGCGTCCTTGCGGCCTAAATGACTTGATGATGAGGGTTAAATTTATACTGAGAGGCCGACGGCACAGCCTTTCAGCAGCAGCGGGGCTCCGCGGCCCGACCCTGTGTCCGTAAACGTCTGTTTTTCCTCCACGACACCCCGTGTCAGGCCTTCCCTGCCTTCATGTATGTGGGGATGGTGCCTCGCTGAGTCAGACCCTCGAAGCGTTTGTACGTGTAGTTGAGGAACACCCAATCCTTTGATTTGAAGTCTGGCTCCGTTGCATTGGCTGTTAATAAAACACACATAACAAAATGTTATTATTCTGCCACTTGAGGGCACTACAGATCATATAATGTAAATGACAAGGCCCCCTTTTATATCCATTCTATTATTAAGAGAGTAATCAGCATTGTTGAGTATCTATTTCAATCATTGTGACTCATCAGAATTTGACCCGAGGCGAATGTTTCCTAATAAGGGATTTTTTCTGCAGTGCAGCTAGCAGAATATTCCATCAGACCGACCTGGCTGAAGGATGTCCGATTCAGGGAAGTCATCAAAGTTCGAGGTGTCGTCGATACTCTTGATTTCAATGGAGATGGCTGCCGGCCGCTCCCTTTGGAGGCAAGATGGAGAGAATCATGGATGGACACAGAAATAAAGAAGTATTAAACCCTCAACATTTAAGATAAATAAGGACAATTTCCTGAAACTGCTTTGTGCATAAGCAGGGTTACCTTTCATGCAAGAAGAGCCCTTTATTTTAACATTTCTGGCTTCATCTATGTGTTAAAGTTAGGGGTGTAGTAGTAGGGCTGTCAAAGTTGACGCGATAACAACACATTAACTTAAATTTGTTTTAATGCCTCTAATTTCTTTATCGCATTAATGCAACTTGCGATTTTTTAGGTTGTAGGGGGCTCAATTTTAAAGCTAGAATAAAGATGGTATTATATAAAACTAAAAAACTTAAGGAATCCATTGGCACCAACCATGTCATACTAGCTTGTCATGAAGGAGGCTAAATAACACTCCAAACGTACGCTAAATGTTGGCGAGGAAAATCTGGCATGGCCATTTTCAAAGGGGTCCCTTGACCTCTGACCTCAAGATATGTGAATGTAAATGGGTTCTATGGGTACCCACGAGTCTTACCTTTACAGACATGCCCACTTTATGATATGACTCTTACACGACCGATATTCCGACATGACAGAGACCAACATGTTAAACTGCCACCACATTTACGTCTGAAAGGGGGCTTAGAGTTCACGTACCTGATGTGCTCCCAGTCCACCGACTCAAAGAACTGATGACTCTTGATCTCCTCCACGCTCACAGCTCCGACCCTGTTCTCAGCATCAGTGCAATACCTGAAACACACAAACAAACAGCAGACTGATAATATAACTGTCCGACAAACCTTTATATAGACAGTATCTGGACAGTCATGTGACTTCGTAAAATAGAAAACTGAAATGCACCTTTACATACTTTAATATCAAGTCTTTGGCCCTCTCTGAGATGGGGACTTCGGGTGGGAAGACGAGGGTTTCCTTCCAGTTCATCACCTTCCTGTATGTCTCCTGTGGCGTCTCAGAGCAGAAGGGTGGGTAACCTGAACACAGCACAACAAGCATTTAATGCATAATCATTAAGTACAGCAATACAACCGGCAGAAGTCCACTAGTGGCAGTGGATTTATTCACGTAACACGTCAAATAATTGTTGCAAATGATCTACTGTAACTGATGAAATTGTAATGTTGCTGTGTACAGTGAAAATTAAAGGGATAGCTTGGGTGTTTTGAAGTGGGGTTGTGTGAGGTACTTATCTATAGTCAGTGTATTACCTACAGTAGATGGCAGTTGGCACACCTCCAGTTTAGAGAAACAGACAGGAGTACCAGCACGGGAGCAAAGCAATGTGCTGCTGTGGACGGGGACGGCAGAACAACATATTTTAGACACCTAAAAATATCAATATCAGTTTAAGTGTACGATATATTTTGAATATTTTCTCTGCTTTACCTCGCCGTCAGACAGCCCTTTCTGACAGGGAACTCTCTTCAAAGCCACCAGGGAAAAAAAACAGTTATTTTACCTCGCAGAACACAGGAGTTGCTGGTCTACCAAAAATCAAACAATTTTAAATCTACAGTAAAATAGTTCATAAATTACGTTCTAATCTAACAAATCTATAACTCTTAGAATCTGAAAATATGTTTCATATATGTCTGATATCTTTCTAGCACATTTCTTGTGTTGTCCTTTCACATAACTAGCGTAAAAGTGTAAAAAACTATCTTGTAAGTGGTCCGCGGCTGAAAAAAGATTGAGAACCTCTGCTTTAAAACACCGAAGTCGCATAATAACACAAACAAACTAACCGATCGAGGCAGCGGTAGACCAGCAAGTCCTGTGTTCTGTGAGGTAAAATTACTCTTTTGGCCAAAGGAGTCTGGTGGCTTTGAAGAGAGCATAGGTAACGGCTTCAGTTCCCTGTGAGAAAGTGCTGTCTGACGGCGAGGTAGAGCAGTAAAAATATTCTAAATATAGCGTACACTTAAACTGATATTGATTCTTTAAGTGTCTAAAATCTGTTTTGCTGCTGCTCCCGTCCACAGCAGTACATCGCTTTGTTCCCGATCATTAACTTCTGTTTGTTTCTCCCTTTGAAACATTTCACACATTGTGGCATCTGCAATGTTTTCAATATTTGCACATGTATTACAAATTCAAACAATTATGCAAAATATTTGATTTTCCAAATTTCTTTCATTCACCTCTCCATGTTCTGTCTTACATACAGACAAAAAGCATGCTTACCGATGAGCATTTCATACATGATGACCCCCAGAGACCACCAGTCACACAGCTTGTTGTATCCCGTCTGCATGAAGACTTCAGGAGCAATGTAGTCTGGCGTTCCCACGGTAGAATAAGCCTGACAATCACACAGAGAGACAGAGAAGTTGAGGGCTCTGGGTCAGAATATTTATGATTCAACCCTAACACCAGTCATTTTTGCAAGCTAAATTTGTGATTTTTGTCTTCTTCTTCTTCTTCTTCTGAATATTGCAGCCACTATGTGCACAATTCCTTTTTTTCCTACTCCAGGGCTTCGTATGCACTTCTTTCATTTAGTGAAATGCCTTACCAGCTGCCTCCGGTTCTTCTTCCAGGTTTCTGCTTTCCTCTTGGAGTTCATATTCTGAAAGGCTGCAAGACGCAGGAGAGTAAAGGGAGGAGAAGCAAGCAATTAAGTAAACGCTACAGAGGTTACCACTTAATATAGTGCACATTAATATGCATCTGTGTTTGGATCTGGTTTTCTTTGGCTGTTCTTGTGAATATCAAATGTTTAACTCACAGAAATCACTGGGCGGGTTGTGCGTCAGGTTCCTGTAAAATTCTGTGCGATGAGCCTTCTTCAGTCCCGTACACAGGCCGAAGTCTGACAGCTTCACGTGTCCCTGTGAGCAAAAATAAACATTTGATAAGTCATCTGCAGAGAGTCACCGTGTCCTATGCTTTTACAGTCAGTCCTTCGAGTCTCACCCTGGAGTCTAGCAGCAGGTTGTCTGGTTTGATGTCTCTGTGGATGAAGCCCAGCTGGTGGATGGAGTCGATGGCCAGAACCGTCTCTGCGATGTAGAACTGGGTGGCCTCTTCGGACAGCGTGTCCTTCTTCATCAGCAGGGTCATCATGTCCCCTGGCAACGAGGTCAGAGGTCAGAATAAAATGATAATACACAACCTGTTTGTCTGTCTTGCTGACGAGTTACGTCAGTGAGCATACTAACAACGGGCGGCCTCAAATGCTAGGGTCAACAACAAATGGATCTGAAGTTATCAGTGCAGACCTCCAGGCAGGAACTCCATGATGAGGTAGAGGTTCCTTTTGTCCTGGAAGCTGTAGAACATCTTGACCACCCAGGCGCCGTCCGCCTCTACCAGAATGTCCCTCTCTGCCCGGATATGAGCAACCTGCAGGGAGACAGTAGACAACATAAGACACCGACAATACGAGAGAGCATGAATGCAACAGCAGCTTTAACAGTAAAGGATGGGTCCATTATTTATTTAGGTTTTTATAGCATTCTGTAGCTTCCCAGTGGTATACATAGAAGTACCTATGTTTTAGCGTCAAAATGCTATTTTCCCTTCAAGCCCTTCAAAAACTTTTTCCCCGTGACCTGATGTAGGTTTCTGCATGATGACGCTGCTACATATACAGTATACATACATCCTTATATATATATATACACATAGTCTGTGTATTAACGTTACATACAGTAACTTAGAAGGTGGTCGGCATGCTCCCAGTTTGGAGAAGCAGACAGGAGTACTGGCACAGAAGCTAAACTATACTTTACCTGTTCTTTCTCCAGCATGTCTGCTTTTCTTAATATCTTCATGGCGTAAATGTGCCCCGTGTCTTTTTTCTGCACCAAACGGACCTGAAGGGAGGCGACGTTACAGTTAAATTCACAAGGAATGCATTGAAATCAGTCATAGCCATCGTCACACACACACACACATTCTGTTTTCAATTAAAATTTCCGTGCTTTTCTTTGAATGTACCTCTCCGAAAGCGCCCCGTCCGATAACTTTGAGGGACTCGAAGTCATCCAAGCCGAGTCGCGTCCTCTTCAGTCGCAAAAACTCCGTCTCCTTGCGGGCATGCTGCGAGCGGCGCATCACTTTCTGCAAAACACAGACGGATGTAATTAGATATGGCATTATAAGTGTGGTACCTGTCAGCACAGTTAAAGTCTAAAGCTTGCACGCCTCACTCAAACGGCCATGAAGATCATAGGGGGGAAAAAAGAACATCATTATCTTCAGCCTTTATATGAAAAATCTGAGCTCGGGGAGGCAGAGAAGATTTTGAATGATCAAACACTCGAGGTGTTGTCTTCAGGTAGACGGTTCAGAAAGGCTAAACCAGTACAAAAATTCATTCATTCTGTCCTCCATCAAAATATTAAACAGCAACAGGAAGGTCATATGATTGATATGATTTTATTGAGAACTAATATATTGCAAATTGATTATTTATTATCTGTTATCATTATACCTGGTTTTAGTATTTAAAACTACTGTCTTTTATTACCTTTTATTATTTTAAAGAACTACTGTCTCACGCTCAACATGTGAATTTAGGCACGTTCATGCATGAGTGTGTATCTATGATCTATGTTCTATTCGTGTATGTACATTGTGACTTTGGTATGTTGTGTGACGCAGCAGCTTGGAGCCCAAGACAAGTTTCTCTGCAGGACAATAAAGTATATCTTATCTTATAGAGACAGATTAAAAATAAAGCGAAACCTTTGTCTGCAACGTGTTGAGGTCTGTACACAAGAAGACAAAGCGTACTGTACCTCCTCATCTGGCAAACCCTCTTCGTCCATGGCCTTCTCCAGCTTCTTCTGCCTATGAACAATAAAATCATCTGAATAAGAGCTGCGAAAATACAACAAAAAAACTTGCACGTCTTATTACTTAACAATATATGAGTGACAAAGACGAGGAAGGTTAGACGAACTAAAACGGGTCAGATCTTGAAAATGAATCCCATGGCAGTTTGTGCAGGGGTGTAAAACAGCGAGCCAGCCAGCTGTCTTTTACAAGAGGTCAAACCCAGCCATGTTACCTGGACTGGAGATCAGCTCTCAGGTAATGTGAGAACCACAAGAGGTAGATTATGAGACGCTCTTTGTTGTGCTCACACCTGAGAGGAGACACCGCTGCGTTGTGTCCTTTCCAGTGACACTTGATGCTTTAAACAACATCTACGTTTGCACTCGGAGAGTAAACTGAGGTAACTGGCTCATGCACTAAGGGTAAAGGTCACTCAAGGTGTGCATGAGGTAGCTATTAAAAGTACAACATCCAGTAAGTAAAAGGTAAAGTAGCGTTTGTTAAATAAGACACATGGCCTGTCCTAGAATATCATTGATAAAGAGCAACAGATGCAGTGGGACGGGTGTGTTTCTTGTGTGGAGGAAAGGCTACTGTAGGCACCTCATCTCGCGCTCCTCGTGTTGGGTGAGAAGCGTGCTGTAGAAGTTCTCCAGCGTCAGCTTGGCCACGGTTACCCTCTCTCGGGTGTGGTTGCTCATGGGAAGGGCAGCTGCAGTCCCTCCCGTCATGGCCACACTATCCTGTAAGACAACGTTAAAAAAAACAACATCAGGTTGTGCACATCAGTCCACTCACTGCTTCTACTAGTTTGGTAAGAGTGTATTGGTCAATTTTACCATCAATACAGTTCTCTACACGATTATTTTAACCTGCCACCGACATTTTCCATGACAAATCTACAAGAGAAGTCTGCCTGATATAATAATTTACTCTGATTTTTTCCTGTAAAAGGTATAAGTACCTCATCCAACCCCACTTCAAAAAACACCTGAATAATACAACTGTTTTTACAAGCTGAGTGTTACTATATATGACGAATTGCCTGATCGGTTGAGTGTCCCTTTAAATATAATATTAATAAAGTCCTTTAGACTTTCAAATTCAAAAGATTATCGAACGCTTTCTTTTTCCCCGTCAGTGTACAAGGTAACCAAGTGCTACCCATTTTTACATTCTCAATGAGTGTAGCTGTGGAACAGATCCCTAACAGGACAGGAGTTGGATCCCTGGTGGTACTACAAAAATCTTGTGACCCCGGTCGGAACGGAGACGAGGAATCATGTGCCGGGTGGCTCGCGGTCTGCAGGGTTTCATTCCAGGAACTAATCAGTGAAATATCTCCACAGATCTTTCTCAGTATGCATTCCGTTGCACCTTAACTCATCTCTGATAATATCAAACCAGTCACCTCAGGAGGCCTGTCGTTCTTTTTCTTCGCATAAGAACAGCACTTTAGTCTTTACTCGTGCTCAACTTTATGGAATTATTTTTCTCTCAGGCAATTTGCGAACTACTTTCTCTAAAAAGGGCACAGACTGACATCTTGGATTTGATGTGTGGGTGGAATTAAAACCACAGAGAGTAGAAGAAACACAGGTGGAAGTTGTTTGAATGATGATTTAAAAGACCGCAAGGAAAAAAGGAAGCACTAAGAGGGGAAGTTTAATTTATGTTTCTTATATCAACATGAGCAAATTTGAACATATTATGTAATGGAGGGAAAGGGGCTGTGTATTGGCAAGAATGTGGCGATGCGATACGTATGATGATATGGGGATAACGATTCAATATATTACTGTAAACAAGGTGATATATTGCGATTTTTTTTTAAATCTTATTTTAGGAAAACTGTCATAGTATAAGGAACACACCAGAAATACACCATTTCAGGCAAAAAAACATTTGTACTGCATGCAAAAAACTGCATTGCATTTGTCCAAAACTGCATGTGATTATCATAAAGTGGGCATGTCTGTAAAGGGGAGACTTGTGGGTACCCAGAGAACCCATTTACATTCACATATCTTGAGGTAAGAGATCAAGAGACCCCTTTGAAACTCGCCAAAATTTAGCGTAACTTTGGAGTGTTATTTAGCCTCCTTCACGACAAGCTAGCATGACATGGTTGGTACCAGTGGATTACGTTTTCTAGTTTCATATGATGCCAATAACTTCACTAGTTTTTAAAACTGAGCCTGCTACAACCTCCGAAAGACAGAGTAGTGGCTGTCAGATTTTTAAGAGGTTAATTAATAATCGATACAGTGTTTTGGATAATACTCATGTGTGTCAATATTTTCTTACATCCCTAAGAAGAAGAGGGTGGATGTGTGTACTACATCATCCAAATATTTCAGCAGTCTGCCATCAGGCAGTTATGAATGGGCTTGATTAGCTCACACAGAGTATAAACAGCCCTGCAGCCCATGTTTCGTCTAGTCATCGGCCCTTCTTCCCGTCCCGGCACCAACAATCCCACAATAACAAGACACTTCCTAACTTCTGAGGAAAGAAATCACTGAATCACAAACTGCTTGGTTTGGGAGGTTTCTGTTATGGACACTGAAAAATAAGGATGTTGGGTTACTGAGGTCAGCACAGATTTACCAGAGCACAACTCGACACCAATGCAATGAGTCTTGAACAAACACAAAGCAGCACAAGCAGACTAATTACAGTTCTTGTGCTCTCACGTAGGCCCTTCTGAGAAGATGCACAACAGTTATGTACCTCTATGTACCTACAAAGCCAGCTTACATACTGTACTGTAGGTACCACAACAGCTTGACACAGACGCACAATTCATCTGTGGACTGGTGTTGGTTTTCGTCAACAAAGTGCAAGTTTCGGTCACTCAGTCTGGGACGCTTGGTGGACATTGTGTGAGCATGCTGAGTGGTGCAGCGCTGCGCTGAAGTAGCTGAAGGAATACACGATCTGCATATTCGTAACACATGTCAGTAGTAGTACATTCATACATTTTGGTCATAGAGAGCACTGCATTTCATCAGAAACCAATTATTGTGACTCTACGTTTGTCTTCTAATTTACATTTTGTCTAAAGTAAATATTGAAAATGCTTAAACCATTTATTTTGAGTTTTGTTTATGGCTGCCTGAGGAGTATTCAATATTGACTCTCCTCTTAGCTCTGTGTTTTTGGTCCCTATACCAAGTCCTAAGGAAAAAGATCTGGCTCTTTAGTTGCTAAATGCTCCACTGCGTTCACTGGATCACTTTGTTATTTAAACTATCTGCCTGTGTGCCTTTTCAGTCATATCAATATTTAATTCTGCACACTACAAACAGCTCTACTCTGCACCTTTATAGAGTTACATTTAGTTTTACTGTATTCTACAACAATGTACAGCTTTATGCTGCACTTTAGTCTATTTTTCTTTTTTTAAAACTCTCTACCTCAGTTCTTATCCTGCATTATATTCCATATTTGACGTTTCTTAATATCTCTATCTCCTATATTTTATTATCCAGCACTATATCACATTCTGCACTACATTTACATTTTTAATAGTTCCGTATCTCAGTTGTTACCCTGCACTAGATTCAGTTTTAACAGTTTCTTCATCTCCTGTTATTTTTAAATCTGGTATATTTTTTATACACTGTATTACTTACTTGTGTCTTTTTACTAATATGTGTACTACTTACTTGTGCCACTCTTACTAATATGTTTTGCACTATGGAACTGTGATGCTGGAAACTTGAATTCCCCTTGGGATCAATTAAGTTACTATCTATCTATTGTAGATTGTATAAACCGTTTATATTTATTGTATCGTGTGATGAATCAAATACTACTATGAAATATTACGACCAGTTTGCTGTATGGAAGCTGAAATTGAGCAATTAAAAAGTTAATGTGCACACTTGAGGGCCCGGATGGGTTTTGTGCTTGTTTCCCCACCTATGTGTAAAAATGCCCGGCCTTTAGCTCAGTCTGAAGGGATTCAATCTGGCTTGAAGTTAACCAGATCCACCCTCTAGCTAAACAAACAAGACTGCACCACTCAGGCACTTATGAAGACGGCAGTATAAAAGCAGGCTCACTATTTGGATGCAACCTAAAACAGGGGACAGCCTGCCAAAACTACCAATAAAGTAAAGGATTTGGTCACAATGAATAAATATTGATGAGTATTTACTCATCTTACTGAAGCTGTTAAAGGATAATTTCACCCAAATTGTGTAAAAAAAAAAAACTGTGTGTGTGTGTGTGTGTGTGTGTGTGTATGGAAATACACCCCAGACACACTCCTCCACCCTTCAAGTACTGTAAGTGACTGGACAGGAAACCCTTTCCGTCCTGAATGAAAAGACTCAGTCATGACGCCGGAGAGAGGAATGGGGCGCTCACACACTCACACAAAATTATGCCTATAACAAAAATAACATATATTGTCACAAACGTCCTGTTTATTTCAAGCTAAACAACCACTTTTGTTTTTTTAAAAGGTCACCATAACACGCATAAGGGGAATTTAATGGTGTGTATCAATTATTTAGTGATAACATTATGTAGTATCATCTCATATGTCAAATTGCAATATATTGGTTATATATCTTTACTCATTGTGTTTGTTTTTCCAGTAGTAATTCAGAATATTATTCAAAATTGGAAAGAAATAACATTAATTTCAAACATATATTTTGAATATATTGGCAGATGTGTTTTATTAATTATAAAGAAGGTAATGTCAAATGTAACGTTGTAAATTAATTGTATGCTTAATGTGTCTCGTAATTCCCATGTTTTTTCTTTCATCCACCTGCAGAGATGGTGTGTACTTGAATGCAGCATTAAACAACTCACATAACGTTAAATTGAAACTTTTTGTGTGCCACATGATGGTAATACTAGATAATATTCTTAATATTCTTTATATATATATATATATAAATAAAACGATGCATTCAATGACACACCATCTACTGCAGGTGGATGAAGGAAAAACATGGGAATTACGATACACATTAAACATACAATCAATTTATAACGTT
>CAKAOH010023596.1:0-12871 GCA_916701665.1 Sebastiscus tertius | reverse complement strand
TCCCTCCTCCCTCCTCCTCCTCCTCCCTCTCCTTCCTCCTCCTCGTCTTCCCTCTCCTCCTTCTCCTGCAGTCTGTCCGACCTTCTCCACATGTCGGTGCAGATCTCGTCTGGGATGAAGTATCTGGCGTCTCTGAACTTCGTGCATCGCGACCTGGCCACCAGGAACTGCCTGCTGGACCGCCGCCTCACCATCAAGATCGCCGACTTCGGGATGAGCCGGAACCTGTACAGCAGCGACTACTACCGCATCCAGGGCCGGGCGGTGCTGCCCATCCGATGGATGGCCTGGGAGAGCATCCTGCTGGTGAGGGAGGGGTTAACAGCATTTACACCTGGTGTTGGTTAGCTGTCACCTGACACCTCTACCGGTATGGAGTCATAGGAGTGCCTTAATATAGAATACATCTGTTAAAGAATAAGGGATAAGAACAAATACATTACATTATCTAAAAATAAATACCAAAAAGGAAAAAATAGAGTATTTTTTTATGCAAAAAAATAAATAAATATATATTGGTTGAGATATATACAAAAATAAATGAACAAATAAATGTGAAAAAAATAGAGTAATTTATATGCAATAAATAAATAAATATATATTTTAAGAAATATATAAACAAATAAATATATGCAAAATAAATTAACAAAATCTGTAAAAAGATATACAGAAAAAAATCGTAATTTATATGCAATAAATAAATAAATGCATAGTTTTTAGAAATATCTATCTATATATATAAATGAACAAAGAAATTAAAAAAATGTAATAAAAAACAAAAAAGTAGAGTAATTTTTATGCAACAAATAAATTAATAAATATATACTTTCTGGAAATATATAAATAAATATATACAAGAATAAGTGATCAAATAAATGTGAAAAATATACAAAAAAGAGTAATTTATATGCATTAAATAAATATATATTTTTAGAAATATATAAATGAATATCCACAAAAATTAATGAACAAATAAATGTAAAAAAAGAAAGAAATATATACAGAAAAAAATGCAGTAATTTATATGCAATAAATAGATAAATATACAATTTTTAGAAATAAATATATACAAATATAAATGTGAAACATGTACATACAATATTGAGTAATTTAAATGCAATAAATATGTTTTTTAGAAATATATAAATAAAAATGAACAAATAAATGTTAAGAATATAAAGAAAAAATAGAGCAATTCATATGTAATAAATAAATAAATATATCTTTTTAAAAATATGTAAATAAATATATGCAAAAATAAATATGAAAATTTATGAAAATGCTTATAATTATTTTTTTATATTTTATTTGTCTTTGTATTTCCATATTTATTTTTTCTTATATTTATTCCTCTTTATATTTCCACATTTGTTTTCTTAGTCCTTTCCAGATTTATTCTTTTCATGGCACTCCTATGACTCCATATTCCTGCTCCTAATGATGCTGCAGGCCTTAATCTTTCCCTTGAATAACTTTACTCTGACATACATTATGAATGTCAGAGGATCTCTTGGTTTAAAGAGCATTTCTGCAGCTGTATATTATGTGAAAAGACGTGTTTACCGACGATGCGACTCCTCCAGGGGAAGTTCACCACGGCCAGCGACGTGTGGGCGTTCGGCGTCACCCTGTGGGAGATCTTCACTCTGTGTAAGGAGCAGCCCTACAGCCTGCTGTCAGACGAACAGGTCATCGAGAACACTGGCGAGTTCTTCAGGAACCAGGGCAGACAGGTGAGGCCGATCAGACGCTCTCTGAGGGGTCTGTTATTAGTAGATATATATGCAATTGGAATAAAGCTGCATGTTTCACATGAACCAGCTTGCAGTTCACATGTAGCATGTAGCAGTTCCACCACAAGAGGGAGCTGCTCAGTCATTGTTGCACCAGTTTTACACAACAGCTGTGGCCCCAAGATTCATCTGAAGGGCCACTAGATGATTGGCGGTGACTGGAAATGAACTTGTTGATCTATATATAACTTATGCATAAACATCTGCAACTGGTTATGATGGAACACGAGTAAATACTGCTTCATCTGTAGGGTTTAACACTGACCTATAGGAGAGTCCGTCACTGCAGCAGCACTTCAGACTTGGTGCATGATTGGTGCAGGATGCGTAGCCTTATATGGTGTCATCGGGGGGGTTGATTATGCTAATTCTCATGAACGCGGGCTCATTCACGCACAGTTGCCTTCATCATAGTTATGCAGGTCCTTTACTCCGTTATCTGAAGTTAGGAGTTCGCTGAATCTGCAACGGTGCAAAAAAAGTAAAGAAAGATGAGACAAGAATACGAACATGTTTTTGCGTGAGTGCCAGTGTTGCACACAACGTGTCTATATATTTAAGTGATTATTACTTACTATAATGTTTTTGTTGGGAAATTGGCCCATGCTCCTTCTACCTTTCATCATTTCTTGACCTCTAAAGGCGCGTTCACTCGTCAACCTATAGTCCGTTTTAATCAAACTCTGGTGCTGTTCGTTTGGGCGGTTGTAAACGCACTCTAATGCGGACCAAAACAACCGGTCCGAGGCCGCTAGCGAGAGGCGGTCTCGGACCGTTTCCAAGCGAACCAAAACGCAGGCTGCCTGAGTGGACATTTGTTGAGATGGACTGAGAGTGGGAGAGGACGGACCTGGACTCCTGCAGAAGCATCGGCGCAGTTTGAACTTTAAGGTTGGAGGTTCACAGAAACATCTAGAGGGGATGTAATGTGGACAACGCTGAGAGGTCGAATGTATTGGGATGCGTGTAGCCGACATATTACACCCTCCAAACACAAAGTGACGCGACCAAGCATCAGTGACAAAGTCAGTTTGATTGCGTTGTTTTCTACTGGAATGAACTAACTGGCCGAGAGCGATGAAGCGCTGCACAGCTCGCCGTCTAGAGCTGAACTGTTGTCAGACGCCCTGTTTCTATTTATCGGTTGCTTTGAAAGCGTCGCAACAGATGAATGAAATGTATATTTAACAGTGTGTGAACACAGAAGTAAATAAAAAGACCACCATCTTATTATCTTGTTGATTTATTATACTGTCAATAAGAAGACACAATAAGGTCGACGTTATTCATCATTGAATAAATGATTAGTTGTTATTGTAATAAATAGAGATGTATTTCTAGGGGGTTCAGTGAGGCCCCTGAAACAACGCTAACTGCGCCTGTGTGCAGAAGTCCGACGTTTGCTTGACATCTGGTCGGTAGAGAACATTCAGAATATGATAAATAAAGTCCACAAAAATAAAGAGCCATGTTGAGATCAGTTGAGGAAACACCAAGCACCGCCCACCAGCCGGACACTTTCTCATTTACAGCTAAACCGTGCACTACAAGATGTTTCTGAAAACATCTGAGGAGAGAAATAGACATTACAGTAACAGAATATTGATTCATATTTGACCGTTTGGTCGGAGTTGGCGAGGGATTGACAGCTGCCTCTGTTGAATGAACAGCCAATAGGAACGCTCTCTCAATGAAATGACCTGTGATTGGCCAAAGATGTTCTAAAGCCTGAAAACAGAGCCGTGAGGAGGAGCAGAGGTCTAGTTTCCTCTCAGAACACTTGAGTTACAATATGATGAAAAGTTATTACGATGCCAACCCTGGCTTTAATTCCTGCTGTATTTCCCTCCCAGATCTTCCTCTACGGCCCTCCGCTCTGCCCTCCTTCTCTCTTCGAGCTGATGATGCGTTGTTGGGGTCGCGACATCCCCGACCGACCCACCTTCGAGGGTCTATACCAAGCCCTGAGGCCCCACGTCAACCAGTGAGGCCGAGGCCGCCGGGATGAACTCACTCCTGTACGACGACAGACCGACACCAGAGGAGACGGAGGAGAACTGGAATAACGTTACGAGAGGACGTCGCTGTCGGAGGAGACGAAGAGACTGTCAGAACTGGAGGTGGGTTTGCTTTGTGGTAACAGCAGCTGGTCGCCTCGGAGGAGAGACGAACTTCTCCGGCGTTAGTGAACAAACATTTCTAAGCTTTTTAAGATTTCTATCATTGCTGATGTCTTTAAAGACCCTTTATGGTGCCAAAGGAGCCTTAAACTTTATCTTCTTCTTCTCTTTGGCTTTTTAAAGATGCCAAAAACTGGACAGACTCTTCAGTCTCGGTAGTTTCTCCTGTCCCTGTGGTTTTATTATTATTATTATTATTATTATTATTATTATTATTGTAAAGCACTGTCTGTGTCTCTCAGTTATTCATGTTCATATATTAACCCACACTGGAGCTAGGGTTAGGGTCAAATTCTAGTGTAGTTTTAGATTTTTATTCTATTTTATTTGTTTTTCTGGTTTTACAATATTTCACTTTGGTTGGTCTTAATGAACGTTGTTCAGCTGATGTTCAAAACGTCACGGTGCCGAGAGGCTGCGTTGAAACGAGGGCTGGGACAACAAATTCACCTGTGGGTCGGGATTTAAAAAAAAAGATGTTTTAAAGCCAGAATGGATCTATCTGTTTCATGTGAGTCTCTGTGGAGGTAGAAGGAAGTTACCGCTTCTATTGTGGTAGTCTGAGTAACGTGACGTCATATCCGTTCCGTATCCGTCAACCAAAACAAACCTCAGAGAGTATAGAACGTTGGAGGGTCAGCGTGAATACGATCTGCACCCTCACATGTTAAATCCAGCGTGGTAAACACTACACATCCAGGAAAGGATGGAAACACTTTGGGTTTCACACATTGACAGGAAAAGCAGAGCTAGACAGAGCAGAGCTAAAGCTGCATGCTAACTTCTAAAAAAAAAAGATACTGACATTGTGTTCTCTGCATTGAAACGGCCCCGATGGAGCTGACCATGATGGATAAAGAGAACGGAGCTGACGGGAGAGCTAGAGACCACCTTGGAGAAGTTACAGGAAGTAGACTCGTGGGACTACGTCCGCTTTTCAAAATAAGGTGTTAACAAAGGGAACTGTATATACAAAATACATCTATGGAAATAAGATTGATTGGATTATATTCACCAGAAGTATAAAACATTACATGTCCCTTATAAATTAAAAAGAAAATCCCACTAATCTGTGAGGGAAATGTCTTTATTCTTTGACTTTTGGGTTGCTGGATAATAAATAATTCCTGACAATGACTGATATATTTGCCTTCAGGACATCTCTGACTGGATTCAATTAGAGATTTAACAAAGTAAAAGTCCCTAGAAGTGTATGATTCAACTTTTTCCCCATGGTCTAGTTCAGGGATCAGCAACCTTTACTATCAAAAGAGTCATTTCAGGCAAAAAACTAAATCTGTCTGGAGCCACAGAGCATGTGATCATTGTGATGAAGGTAACAGTTTATAGTCTCAGTATATAGTATATCAGTCTAATGCAGTGAGGGCCAAAGAGACAATGTACTACGGAGTATTAGGGCCACATTGAGGGAAAACACATCTGAGATTTACACAATAAAGTCAGAACTTTACCAGAAAAAAATTGGAATATTAAGAGAATAGTCATAACTCTACAAAAAAAATGACTAGTGTATCATATTACGACTCTTTTCTCTAAATTTCAGATTAATTTTTTTCCTCAACGTGGCCCTAATACTCCGTCGTACATTAAACCTACAACAATGATAAATAAAAATGAAAATGTAAACACAAAAACAGTTATTCAGTTCCATGTTTAAACGTCCACAGGGAGCCTCTGGAGAGAGGACTCGTGTTAAAAAGTTAGCAACAATCACAATAAATCTTAATATCGGATCGCGATACTCGTATCGTCCCAGCCCCGATAATTATCTAATTTAAAATATCGTCATTATTTTAATGATTCAGCCGCTCAGTGCCGGTATTCTGAATCTTCCCTTCCAGCAAAATCGTTTAGAAATGGCGCAAATCAACTTTGACAGGGGAGAGGGAGGAAGACCAAATCTGTTTTCAGTCTGAGTGCATCTTTCAGTGTTTTTGTTGTTCTTTTTTTATCTGTACTGTATCTTCTACGAGTGTTTGTGAGTGTGTGTTTAAGAGAAAATGAGTGTTTTTGACATTCCTCTGAGCACTGTGGGAGATAGTTGGGATTAAAGTGGTCAACGGCGTGATTAAACGGCGTGATTAAACCACGTAATCAAACGGCGTGATCAAACGAGGGGCGACGGAAAGAAAGGAAACCACTGAACTCAATCTCCCAGAGTCCTTTGCTACAGTGAGCCTGTGTGTATTTCGTTGTGGTTCCATTAGAGAGATAGACAGATAGTGTACAGTATAAGTGATCTATAATATCTCAGTGTGTGAATGCAGATTAGGTGTGATAATTGTTTATTGATTATTGATTATCTATCAGAATTTATAGTAGCTGATTTGTTTTCTGTTCTGGGAAGGTGTTGGGTTTTTATTTCTTTATTATTATTTTCTGTCCTGCTTCAGACGTGTATTGTACATAGGCTAGTAGCTGTGTATATTAATATATTGGGAACGTTGTGTTCTGTCGTCCCAAGTCGTTTCCACTCTGTACTCTCTCATGTCTCCGTCTGGTTTCCTTCTAATAAACACTCCAATGTGTCAAACAGAAGAGCAGAGACTGTGGCTTATTTTACATTTTAAGCTTCATTATTTTTACTTAAATGTGAATATTTCCTGTTTTCTTTCCTCCTCTATGAGAGTAAACTGAATGTCTTTGAGTTGTGGACAAAACAAGACATTTGAGGACATCGTCTTGGACTTTGGGGAAACACCAATCGACATTTTACAGACCAAACTAATCGATTAATCCAGAAAATAATCGACTGATGAACCAACAATGAAAATATTCGTTAGTTGCAGCCCTAATATTATGGTCTAGGCATTATATGATGAAATTATGCAGCCAAAAAGCAGAATTAATCTGTAAATAAATAAGAAAATAATATGTAAATATAAAGAGAAATAAATAAAAGAATAAATAAGTAAATAAGTGGAAATATAAAGATAATTAAATACAATAATAAATCAGTAAATAAAGAATATGGAAAAATAAAGAGAAATAAATACAAGAATAAATAACTACATAGAAACTGTGGAAATATAAAGAGAAGTAAATACAAGAAGTAAATAATAAAGGTGGAAATACATAGAGAGATAAATAAAATAAATGAAAATGTGGAAATATAAAGAGAAATAACAAAATTGAAACATCACATTTATTTGTTCATTTATTTCTGTATATATTTATTTATATATTTTTAAAATATAATTATTTATTTATTGCATATGAAGTATTATATTTTTAATTTCTTGTTTATTTTTAGATAATGTCATTTTTTTTATTTTAAGCCCTTTATTTTTCCTTATTCTTTTACAGATTTATTCTTTTTCATACCACTCCTACAGCATGACTCCATAGTTGCTGCAAATTACCCCAAAAAAAGCCATCAAAATCATATTTGACTGATTACTCCTCTATAATAAATATAATCATATTTGACGCCGTCAGAACTCAAATAAAATGCATTTTGCAGACAAAATGTACGTACATCTGGCGTGCTGATATCAGCAGAGGGCGGCAGAGAGACAGAAGCCTTTTACTAAACTCTGAATCCTGCAGAGAACTTCCACCTTAAGGATCCATTTATGTGAGATTATGAAATAAATTAACACCTGGAACAGCTGGAATGCTCATTTGTGGATTCAGTTTCAGTTTGTGAGCAGCAGGAAGTCTCAGGAAACCTTGTGGATTCAGTTTCAGGGTGGATTTTCTCCAGGATAAACAAAGGTTTCTGTGTTCCAGTTTCACAGTGGGGTTCGTGGTGGGAGGAATGTTACCGTTAGCCGTGACACTGCTAATAAAACTTTAGAGGCAATAAATAGGGACACAATTAATAGGCTACTTTCCATTGATTCGTTGTTTTTTCAGCCACTAGGGGGCAGAATAACTCAGACACACAGGCTAACATGTTAGAAACCAGGTGGCTACTTCAGCAGAGCAACATGATGATTCATCAGGAGTCTTTGTGTTTGTGTCACCTGATGAATCCAAGTCCAATATTCACTCTCTTTTAGCTCTGTTTTTGGTCTCCACCACCTCCTGAGGGAAATATCTGTCTCTTTAGCTGCTCAATGCTCCACTATGTTCACCAGCTAGCCTTCACATAAGGATTGCACGGCTTTTGCGGACGCTGAACCTGCAAAAAAATGAGACTAAAAGAAACCGCGTAATTCTCAAATAACCCGCAAACTGGGACAGCGTCTCGGTGCTCCTGTGATATTTGCACCAGTTTAAATGAGGTAATATCTGACAGACATTTGGTGCAAAATTGGCCCCTTTCTCTGCAAATGAGCCTCATTGCAAAACCAGTCCAATTCACAAAGATCAGCGCTGTTACAGTGACATTCTCAGTGTCTTCAGAGAGTTGGTGGCGACACGCCGAGACTTTCCAGTGATCATGATAGCATTAAATCCCAAATACTGTTTATGTTTTGGTAAAGGAGGTTGCGCTTCAACAATGGGATTCACGGTGGAGTGCTAGACCCAAAGTCCAATAAGCAGAAAAATGTGATACTGGAGCACATCCCAGAATTCAAAATCAAGTAGGACAAAATACATTTCACTTGTTTGATTGGCTCACATCCCAGTGAGCTGCAAAACTTTATGGGCACGTCTGCGCTATAATACCATCAGTGCAACATCTTTTGTGAATTGGACCTAGAGACGGCAGATAGCGGTTGCAAGCGATGCACAATTTATGGTGCTATCAGCGGCTGCAATCCATTCTTTGTGAATTTGCCTCTGAGACTGAGCCAGACAGGAAATGCGCCACCAAACAAGGAGCTAAAAGAGGCTAAAAAGCTCTGCAGAGATGGTGGTAACTACGAGCATCATTTGATTCTTCGATGAAAAGCTTTTCAAATCAAACCCTACACATCTATACCAACATGTTCTCATCCCAACTCGTCAGATGCCGCCGCTTGGCATCACTTTAGGTTTAGGCAACAAAACCACTTAGTCAGGTTTAGGAAAAAACTACATGGTTGGGCTTAAAACTACTACGTTTGGAAAGTGAAAATGAAACTGAACGTTGTGAACACGAACGACTAGCTGACTGTAACGTGAAAGTGAAACTTAACACACGGGACACGAACAGCGGTCTCCTGGATGAAAGCCTTGTGTTTGTTGGACCCCTCCACCTACGTCACCACACTCATTTACGGTTGCTGCAGATGGGTTTACATTGTAGTTAATGGAACGCTCGCTGTGTATTGCCTGGTGCGGCAGTATCGAACGCCAACGGCCGTGAGAAAGCCTCGGTATTTCACCCCCTGGGAATAAGAACGGGCTGTCTATACCTCAGCCATGCAGACTTATCAAAAGGTCTACTGACTGATCCCAGAAACTACCAGTTTGTTTTTCTTCAAACCTGACTTGTTCGGTTTGGTTCCAGGATGATCGTGTTTCTCTTTTAAAAAGAAGTTCATCAGCTGCTGCATGATCTGGATACTGATCGTCAGATGTGAAGAAACAGAGCTACTCTTCACCTTTTGTGGGAGTCACACTCTGCTGTAATTGTCCTAAATCTGACAGAAAAAGAAACCAAAAGCAGAGGTTTGTTTTTCAGACGTGGGCTCAGTGACCGCAGCTTTCATAAGGGTGGTTCAACAGTGGTTCAGGGCCAGAAGGAGAGACACAGGGAGATAAACAACGGTCCAGGGCCCTCTGCAGCTTCAGGTATGAAGAAGAAATGACTCTTGGTAGGATGGTTGGATAAAAATAAGAACACAATGAGTATTGGACAGATGACAACAGCTTTTGTAAGAGTGGAGTGATGGTAGAGGAGACCCGGCCAAACCCGACATGGCTGTAATTGTTGGTGCTGCTCAGCTCGCTGAGGAGGTTTGGTCAGGAGTAGGATTATTTTTATCTCTTTGGTGTGAACTCTGTCACGTCCACAAAGGCATTGTGAGGATGTGACATCTACTGTTGACCTGATATCTCCCCATAAAGACCCCCTAGACCTCCCTAAAGAAGACTAAAACCGGTCTATTGAGGGTCTCACAGGATTAAACCCTTTAATATATTGTAATCCATTTATTCATTGGAGCAATCGTCTGAATTTAAATGAAAAATGAAGCTCCTTTTATATGTCCTTTTGATGTGAAAAGATATGAAACATCATAAGTAAGTATATTTTAACATGTCTTTATATAAGTGTTAAAATAGTGCAGTGTCTTCTATCATTCAGGTGTGTTGATTGATAATTGATGACTCCCCCTCTTCCCTCTCCTCCTCCTCCTCCTCCTCCTGGAGTTGTGCTGTTTTTGACAATGGAGGAGAAGTCTGGTTAATCTCCTTCTCAATGTTGGCAAAGACACAACACAACCTTTTTATCAGTTTGTATCATTTACTGATTCTGATGTATTTTTACGTTTACGTGCTCATAGAGCCGTCGATCCAGTTTATAAAGTGTCTCATGTCCTGATGAAGGTCTGATTGAATGAACACTAGAATGTGGTGAACTGTAGTTTAAAGAAGAGAACGTGTAGCAGGATGTTGGAGGGATCTGGACTGTGTCTGACCGCAGTGAATCTGGAAGATGATCGGTAACATCGGGCTGGAGCTCAGAGCCTCGTCCGTCAGGCAGCAGATGGACGCTGGTCTGGAGAAATCATCTGATCACACACGGACAAATCAGGTGAGCAGGTGGTAGGTAAGGATGTCTCAAACATTAAAGCAAAAATAAAAATAGAAACTGGATAGTAAATACCCAAAACGTTCTCATCCCAACTCCTCACATACCGCCGCTTTGTCACGCCCCTTTGTCACGCCCCTTTGTCACGCCCCTTTGTGTCACTTTTAGGATTAGGCAACAAAACCACTTTAGTTGGGTTTAGGAGAGAACTACATGGACGCCACAACGGCTTTTCACTGCGTCCAGCTAAGCCCAACTTTGGGCGCTGCACGCTGTGACCCAGCGGGGAGTAGCTCTCTTCTGCCAGGAAATAAACGTTAGGTGTAGCTCTATTGTCGTTCGGTTGGAAGTTGAAGTTTTATACTCACTGTAAGACAAACAGTTGTGAAAATGTGTCATAAATCGTGAGAACTGTGACGCCGGGAGGAAACCGGGAGTGGGCAATGGAAACTGTGAGTCTCCCGAGAAAATTAGAAAGTACGTCGGTATCACACCCCGACGGCTGTGACAAAGCCTAGTATTTGATGCCTCCTCTAGCTCTCTAATGTACCATGATTGGAAGAACACCAACTACAGAAGCTAAAAAGCACAGAAACATGAGCCACCTCTCTGATGTTTAATGAACAGTGGCGGAGGTCAGAGGTCAGCTGGCTGATGAGGAATCAGGTTCTGTTCTGGTGGTTTACAGTGTTTTTATTGAGTCTGGCCCCTATTAGCTTCTGTTACAGCTGCTTTACAGCAGGAACGAGCTCCTCTCACTGGCTGAGGAAGGGTTACATGATGCTACCAGGGACCCAGTCTGGACTCAACCTGCACACTTTATGTACATTCCCCACTCGGGGTTTCTTTTACATGCAAGTTTAAAATGTGCACAAAATGCTACTAAATGTACAGACTAACTACATGAATGACTCCTTTACTCCTAAATGATGATGTTTCCTTAGTGGTTGTTGAAAGCCTTGTACAGGTGTTTTCACTTATTCTGGTAAGTTCCCCCTCCGGTCAGGATGAAGGTGGGAGGAGTTCTGATGATAATTACTTGTTGTCACCAGACTCCGTGTACTAATGAGGGTGATAACGTTTTGTCCCACACTAACAGGTGCAACGACGCTTCAGTGAGATGTCAGTCAGTCATTCCCAAATACTGTAGGTAACACAGGGTGTCAAACACCGATGCTTTGTCACGGCCGTTGGCGTGTGACACCGTCGCACAATGCACCTTTAAGCGCCGGTATGAGACACAACAGGCGTTCCATTAACTATCATGTAAACCCATCAGCAGCAACAGTAAGCGTTCTGAGAAAGTGCTGCGATGACGTCGTTTAAAGAGCAAAAAGACACACATGGCGGGCTGGGGGGGTGGCGTGGTGTATGGGTCCAACAAACACAAGGCTTTCATTCAGGAGACCGCTGTTGGTTTCACATTACAATCAGGTGTTCGTTCATCTCCCCGTGTTCACAACCATGTAGTCCTTTCCTAAACCGAACTATGGTGGTTTTGTTGCCTAATCCTAGCGGGCGTGATGCCAAGGGAGGGGCGTGACGCCAAGGAAGGAGCGTGACGCCAAGGAAAGGAGCGTGACGCCAAGGAAGGAGTGTGACAGAGGGGGCGTGACGTCAAGGAAGCAAGGAGCGTGACGGAAGGGGCGTGACGTCAAGGAAGGAAGGAGCGTGACGCCAAGGAGTGTGATGCCAAGGAGTGTGACGCCAAGGAAGGAGCGTGATGGAGGGGGCGTGACGTCAAGGAGCAAGGAGCGTGACGCCAAGGAGCAAAGAGCGTGATGCCAAGGAAGGAGCGTGACGCCAATGAAGGAGCGTGACGTCAAGGAAGGAGCGTGACGGAAGGAGCGTGACGCCAAGGAAGGAGCGCAACGGAAGGGGCATGACGTCAAGGAAGGAGCGTGACGGAAGGAGCGTGACGCCAAGGAAGGAGTGCAACGGAAGGGGCGTGACGTCAAGGAAGGAAGGAGCGCGATGCCAAAGCGGCGCTATGTGACAAGTTGGGATGTTGCACCTTTCACACAAGAAATGCAGCATAAAGTGTTTTACAATAAAGGAAAATAAACAGAGAAAATGAGATGGAAAATAAAACATACTTGTTAAAATAGCATACAAATAAAATAAGATAAAATAGAATGCATAACTTTAGACGGAAAATAAACCCACTGAATAATAATAATGTTAAAACCAGCAGCTGTATTTGCAGCATAGACATCAATTAGAACTTTTAAGAAGAAAACTCTGAAAGT
>CAKAOH010023595.1:0-31693 GCA_916701665.1 Sebastiscus tertius | reverse complement strand
GTTCAGACTCAGACTCCAACACAAACTACACCGAAGCACCAAAACCACAAAGTTATATCTAGTGAAGCTAGTCTTGCAAAACAGTGTTGGCCGCGGTTGGAGGACGCGGGGGAGACCGCAGCTTTGGTCTCCAGGGCCCGAGTCTCTGCTCCTCTGCGCCTCTGCCTGCTTGCCTTCACTCAGCTCGCTCCACCTCACGTGCATGAGCGCACACTACACCCTGAAGAAGAGTTAGTAGCTCTGAGAATATCTAGTGAATGTACAGTGGATGTTTGTGCAGAAATAACAGCTCCTCCAGACCAACAGAGGTTTTCTGTGTCTTGTGAAGTGACGGGGCTCCGCAGTGAGAAACGTTATCGTCTCCGACCGGGTGCCGGTGTCTCCCTTCGGCCACGGTCAGGAGGCTGAAGCAGGAAAAGCCAGCACTAGGATCAGCAGTGATTCATGGAGAGACCTTCGCCTGGTCAGCTAACATTACTGCCAAGCAGCTGAAATATAGAGTGATATTGTGGTTTTAGCTGACGTGTGTCGCCTCACTGTTTTGAGCGATGCTCGTTCATGTCTATGTAAACAGGCACAAGCGTGAGCCCGACGCTGACTTTCGTTGACTTAACGGCCACAGGTGTCGCTGTTGACAAGCATTTCTAATTCTTACAAACAGTCCCTTTAAATCATTAATTCACAATCATATTTTTTTCAGGAAAAGCCATACTTTTATTCGGCACCTTTCTTAAGGTGTATTTTATATTTATATATACTGTCAGCAATGGGGTCAGCAAAGTTTTGCACCAGGGCCAAGCAGTTATTCCGTCCACATCTTTGCCTTTAGTGAAGAATAGAAAGAACCCTCCAAACAGAGGAATGCCATTGGAGGCCATAAATCTCAACAGGAAGGCGTTCATGTGCACTGACCCCTCACTGTGAACCTGTGCAGGCAGGGCAGTTACAATAATACCATCATCATCAGTATCAGTTATACTGCTCTGCTTGTTCAAAGACACCGACTGTCTAGAGGCAGAAGGGACTGTTTTTTTATGTCCTCATCCACTTTAAAGTCTTTATTTAAGTGACGACCTGCCTGCCATTCAACACGTCATTCAGTCAGGCAAGATGACATTTGATCAGTTAGTGTAGATTAACATTTCACTAATCCAAAGAGCCAACACTGCCTCACTGGCCTGCCTGGTTTTTATCAGCCATTCTGTATACTGAGAAATAGTGCTGCTGAAACAGTCGATTAATTGATTAATTGATCGAGAGAAACTCAATTTTCAATTACTTTGATGACTGATTCATCTTTTAAGTTAAGAACATTGCTGGTTTCAGTTTATCGAAAGTGAGGGTACGCTGCCATTCTCTGTTTTATATGAGTTTTGGACTGTTGGTTGGACAAACAAGACATTTGAAGACACATTGAGCACTGAGAAATTGTGATGGCTCTTTTTCACTATTTTCACTCAGCAATGAGTCGGAAATATAATTGACCGATTAATCGATAATGAAAGTAATTGTTAGCTGCAAAGATGCATTCATTTTTTTTTTTTTTACAAGATACTGTATCTACAACTTAAAAAATATATTTTTTTAGTGACCACACAATAGTCCTTGTTATTT
Source organism: Sebastiscus tertius (assembly GCA_916701665.1). Taxonomy (NCBI): domain Eukaryota; kingdom Metazoa; phylum Chordata; class Actinopteri; order Perciformes; family Sebastidae; genus Sebastiscus; species Sebastiscus tertius. Next base: position 30,079 of record CAKAOH010023595.1, on the reverse strand, counting down.
GCCATTTTTTTCAATTCAGGAGTTCTATTTTGGTACAGGAATATATACATAATTCATCATGTGCCCCTGCCTTACCCTTAACCCTTGACCATTTATCTTATATAGCTTTTAATAGATCTTTCCCTTCTTCCAGTCCCTCTTCTCTTTCACCCATTTTCCCCTTTAAGAAAACCATCAATTAGACAGATGCAGTTTGAAAAGATGAGATCAATATGTACTTTGCACTGCAAAAATGACTGACTGGTCTCCTCTCTTCCCCTCTCTCTGAGAGACCATTAGAGCGAGACGTATGGTTGTCATCAAGTCCTGACACTCCTCTCCTCTCTTCTTTCTCTCTCTGTCTCAACCTCTCCTCCCTTGTTCCTCCTCCTTCCCTTCCTCCTCCATTCCTCCACTCAGCATCCTCAGGCTTCTATAAATAACAGTAGCACACAGGTGACAGAGAGGGCATTCAGAATAGGAGCCCTGTTAACAGGAGGCAGAGCCACATGATTGGCCCGATGACACTCCAGCACCCTGCTGGCCTCCAATCAGATCAGCGAGAGGCGGAGTCACAGTGATGATTGACAGGAAGCTGGTGGAAAGCTCAAACTATAATGTGATGCTGTTAGCAGCCACATGGAGGCGGTGTGGGATGTTTGTTGACACCAGGCCTGTGCAGACATAACACTGCATTTACTCAGTCTCAGTCTATGTTTTAGCCTAATTACTGGAGGACTCAGCTGGTCCAGGATCTGTGGCAGAAGTTGTCTTCCACTAAGGGACAAAATGAAGACATAGACACATTATTTCTTTCCTTATACACTGTCCAATACCAATAATTTCCACACTAGGTTCATGTATTTTCAAAGGAAAAAGATCAGAGTTTAGGGATCATTCCTATATGACTGAGGTATAACATGAGACTACAACATGACAATCTCCAAGAAACAGTAATTAAAGGGTTGGTTCATCCAAATTGTAAACAGCATATGTTTTGTTTAGTATCTACAAGCCCTCACATACCTTTGCATTGATCTGCATTTTTATGTTTGGTCAGAAATAGACTGCTAGAGTGCTATATATTATTATAGTACAATGGATGTTAATGGTATTTAATTTGTAGTGCTTTCATCAGAATTACTTTCTACATAAGAGACATTGCCCTATGAAAATCCCTACGAAAACTATCGACAAAGTATTCTGGGATTACACAGAGCTTTTAGAAAGGTGCTGAATTAAAATGTCTTTTCCTGAAAAAAATATTTTGATTGTGAACTACTCATTTTAAAAATGTTGGCGGGTCCAAAATTAATGTTTTGTTTATTTCTGTGGAAGATGTTTGACATTTGGTTCCCACTTCTAACAAGGCTTATGAGCCAATAGTAAAACAACATTGGTATCACGTGGTATCTGTGAGTCGTCAGTTAGTGTGGAAAAAACAGATAAATGGCTGAGATTTATGGTAAGTGCCTGGCAACGACTTGTTGTGAAGTAAATGTAATGGAACGGGGGAGGGGGAATGAGACATCTAGTGTCTGAATGTTATCAATGTCATCAAAAGCATCTTAAACAATCCAGTTTGCCTGTTCATCACTAGATGCCTTGCCCATGAGCATCAGGTCAGACCTACATGTTTTTTTACCAATGCAAATAGAAGCTATGGTCTCTCTTGTTCACAGAACACATTTTAACATATCACAGTAGGAAAAGCACAGGTGTAAATAATAAAGTGAATGATGGCTGAATTCCATTTAGCTGCATTGTGCATGCTAGCTCACTGTCACACTGTCATGGCTTAGAACAGAGCCATTGTTACGGCCCATTGCTGTTAGCAGCTACAGTCTTCCTTCTCACCATCTCCATTAACTCTTTTTGACACCCACAGTTGATGACACACTTCCATTACCACATTCATGACAGCATTGCAGCATGACTACACTGACCTATGCTCAGTCTGAGATGACCTAAGATCGGTCCGGCGAACTATGTCTACCTCTCACAAGGATACGAGCCACAGAGTGTTTTTCAGAGGGCCGGTTGGTGCCAGTGATGCGCTCTGTGGGAAAACGAGCCGGGCTCTGGTCAGGTGCTCGTCTGAGTTAGCCAAGGTCACTTCCTGAAATCCATCCACCCGTCAATACCGAGCCATCGAGGTCGATATGTTCCCATTCCATCATCACAGTCGGTCGCTGCAGTGCATGAGAGAGGTCTGCGTCAGTTCGTCCTGTACTAATCTGAGAGATTTAGTCAATGAAAACATCTCTACCATGCAATGCAATCTAGCAGCCCTCCATTAAATACTACCACTGTCAAACTTATTATATTCAAATTTAGATGAGACTAGTTGTTGATTAAGCTTGACAGTGTTTGTTTTGTTATGGATTCCATATTATAAACTGTACCTTATTACACCTTACAGTATGATTGCAATGTATTACAATAGGCCTTTGTCAAAGCACAGGTGTAACCTTGATAATGACCTTGTCCCAATGAGACACGTCAAGGAGCCAGTATGAAGTCATTATCAATGTTATTAATTACACCTGTGCTCTTCCTGCTGTGACTTACATACAAATGAGAAAGTTCCTCCATGGTCACAGCAGAGATGCACAGCAAAGGTGACAACACGGTCTTTCAATTTCACTGTAGACCGTTTCAACGGAATTGCATCGTAATGCAGAAGTTGGGTCCATGTTTACTTCCTACTTATGTCGTTCACATGCACTACAACAGGAAATAAACAGAGACAAGGACGTGAAAGCGTCCATGACAGGCCTTTCTGACTTGTCTTTGTAGAAAAGCACAGGCGTTACTAATGACATTAACGAGGGCTGCGGCCCATTCAAGTGTCCATGTGAGCCGTCATTCATTTATTATTTACACCTGTGCACCTTTTCCTACTGGAACATGTCAAAATGTCTTTTGTGAAAAAGGTCTAAATGACAATAAGTTATCTGTACATACACACATGAGCTTCAGTGTTTGTATGAAGAGTGGCTTATAACCTGCTGACTGTGACACACACACACACTCACACTCACACTCACACACACACACACATTTAACACCTCAATATTTTTTCTTTGTCTAAACTCTAATCAACAGATCCCAGTGGACTACATTGTCCTGGACAGGAGTGTTAAGCAAAATACAAGAATTTATGTTGGATCATAACACATCTCCTAATGTATTAAATGGATATCTATTTGGGTGATGGGGGGTGAGAGTTGCCGTTATTTATTTATTTATTTATCTATTCATTTTGGGGGGTATTTATAATAATATAAATTAAAAAATAAATAATAATAATAATAATAATAATAATAATAATTAACTATGTATTTTTGTTGTTAATCATTTCCAATGCATATCTTTAAATGCATGCATAAAAAAAAAAAAAAAATCTAAATAAATATTCTGAGAGCCCCCCTCTCCCCGACACACATACCTATACATCCGCTGAGTGAGGTACTGGCTGCCTTGTGACTGATATGATTTATTCATAGCTGGCAGCGGTAACTCAAAAAGCCATTAAGAGGCATTAAAACGGAGACACCTCACATTACTCTCGCATGAATAATAAATGTTTAATAGATGCAACAAAGAGCGTGTACGCATGTGTGTTTGTGTGTTTACATGAATTACACAGTAATTGTGTCTTTTATGTCCTCATAAAACTAAAACTATGTTTTAATTGGAAGTGTTTGATTCCAAAATCCCACCAATATTATTAAAAAAGAGAAACGCTCAAGATCAGCACGGTACCTTGCTAAGTGTGGGATTATGATTATAATAAACTCACAATTAGATATTATGTCTTTTCAAAAGTAAAACACAAGTGCAGTAATCTTAGTGGCTTCATGCACACAGGCACATATGTGTGTTTGTGTGTGTGTCTGTGTGTGTTTGTGTCATAGACGTGTTTACTGTTAGCAGTCTGATCTCATCACTGATGGATTCATTTTCAGTTTCACAATGATGATCACATAATACAAGGTGATGATAATGGCCTCTCACATGACTGGGTTTCATATTGTCGGCACCGCCAAGTCTGTGTCGATTCAGTGAGTATATAGCTAATGTGTGTGTGTGTTTGTTCTTGTGCTTGTGTCATTGCTGGCTCCGCACTGACGGCTGATGTCTTGGCATATGAGTCAGTCTCAGCCACATTACTCATGTCTGCAGACCTACCTGGCTCCAGCGCTCCCGTCCTAGAGAGGAGGCGAGAGGTGGAGAGAAGAAGGGGATGGATTTGAAACTCCAGGTGGAGATTCAGCGTCGTAGTGAGAAACATGGGAAGCTGAGAAGAGACGCAACAGATTTAAGAAAGAAGGGAGAGAAGTGAAACCAGAAGGACTGGTAGACCAAAGGCGCTGAGAAATCACAACTTGTTAGTTGAGATTTTCAGAAAAATGGAAGAGGTCCATGCACATCAAACCCATCCAACCACAGTAGTCTACAGAGCAGTCAAAGCATCCTGTTTTAATGCAGTACATTTTTTCATGCATAAAGTGATACACCCACCCCCCTCCTTTATTTTGTTTCAAGCAAATCAGACATGAAGTCATTTTGCCAGAAGCAACTCAACAGAAATAGCCTGCATGTGGCTCTGAGGTCATGGGCAGAGAGAGGAGGAATGATAACAGAGCGGCCGCCACAGACACGGTGTGTCAGCAGCAAACAGTCTGCTGTGTGTGAGATTCAACCTTTGTCTTAACAACATATAAGTCATCACGTCGTTGTGCTGGTTAAACCAGTTCTCCTCAAACACCAGACCACATATGGGCGAGTGTTTACAGTGGAAATGGATTTTTGTTTTCCAAATGGGTCTATTTTAAGGAAATATGGTATTTTGTGTCTATAACTTCTAAAGATTCAGGAGATATTCAAATCAACAGAAACACAAAATTGTGTCCCTGCTGTACTGTAGTACTGTACATTTAGTTTAAAAAAACATGTTGCCATTTTCACAAAACAATGTTTGATATTTGTTTGAGATAAACTGTTTGATTTGCTTTATTCACTCATTAAAAATATAACATTTTATATACAAAACAGTTTTAAAAAAAACAGTGGATACTTTATGGCCACAACACGGTGCTCCCTTACACACAGTGCTGGTACTTTACACAGATCTTTTGTTATATCATTCTATCATACAGTATATACAATATACAGTATGTCCCTTGTAAAAGTTGATGGCCATATATTTCCAAAAAGAAAGACAAATCCCTGCATAGTTTACTAACTTTTAATTTCAATTATAATCTATTTTTGAGTTTGAAGCTTGAAAGAGGAAAGTATTTTACAATAAAATGTTTTAATAAATATACAAATATTTGCATTTTAATAGAAATGTTATTGAATTTGGCATAGTAAAAGTAACTGCCACATACCTTATTAGACAGCTCTCAAGTCCTGCCAGGTCCCTCCTTACTACAATAGCGGACATGTCTAAATAGCTACTCATTTATTTATTTGTTTTTAATTCCTTCCCTATTAGTGCCACCTAATTTTTATTTTTAGTTTTATATTTATTTTTATTATTTTTTTTTAAAAGTAACCGCCATATTACAAAAATGATTTATATTCATCTATGTAAAAAAAATCCCTTTCACCTCAGGTACTGTACCTTATCGGAAGAAAAGTTTTACCCCCGATCCTCTAAAGCTGAAAATAAGTTAATGGATTTAATGTAAAATTTGAATAAATCACAACTGATCATTCCAATGGATTATCTTCAATTTGAGGCAGTAGGAAAAGTAAAGTATAAACATGAGTGCAATGCTAAAATTTGAACTTTCCCAGAGGACCTAAACACTTAAAAAGGGGCAGTTACAGTTCTTAACGGCTTGGTCTTTAAATGGTTGTACCGTTTGCAACCGGAGGGGAAACTATTAACACTTGTGCATTGTGTCAAAGCCAAACCTGCAGTGATTATAGTTTTCATACTGGCCCAGATCACTCAGAGAGATGAGACGGTGTCTGACCCCGTGTCAGCAGAGCCACATCCACCTGAAGCTCCGTCTTCTTCGGTGGTGGTCCGTGGATGTGGTTTTGGAGGTGCAGACGCTGAGATATGGGATATGCTGTGTGTTGCCGACTACAGTGGCAGGAACAGTGTGTGTGTGTGTGTGTGTGTGTGTGTGTGTGTGTGTGTGTGTTGACGCATTGATGGGGTTCGGACCTGGGCAGAGTGCTGATGGGGCTGATGTTGGGAGAGAGAGAGAGAGAGAGAGAGAAAGAGAGTTGCAGTTTTTTCCACCATTAGAAAGACAGAGACAGATGTCAGCACCACCGGCTGCTTTAGTCAGCACTTTGAACATGCATACACACACATGCACACACACACACACGCACGCACACACACACACACACAAACACACACATTGACAGCGAAGAGGGGCTGCCTCGCTGTTACACACAGCACACAGAGAGGAAATGAAGATACTTTCTCTCTTTTTTCTCTTTCGCCATTCATTTAGTTTGGTTGCTGAAAAACAGAAGCTAAGCGAAACCCAAGGACTGACGGACTGATGCACATTCAATCTGCCGCTGTTTGACTGGTGGAACAAAAGTATCGATCGCCTCTCACCTTCCTGTCAGGGGACAGGAAGCTGCTGAGTTTGACTGGGAGCCAGCAGTAGGTGGCAGCAATCAGTTACACAACACCTGGCTGAGTAATCACAATGACTGACTGTCTACTTTCTGGTGTCTGTGCACAAATCAAGCCACTTTACACTCCATCACCTCCATAGATAGAAATTAATATTGAACCTCAAATCAACCAGGTGGATTCCTGATTATCACTATAACCCATTCCTGTGGGCACTTTTCTTGTTGTCCATATCAAGGCTCCAGACAGCACAGTGTGCTCCTCTCTTTGTTTTCCACTGATTCGCCAGTCTAGACACCCCCTCTCGCCTTGCTGTAACACTGTGGTGTGTAATACGCAGGTGGCCATGACAACACTAACTGCATTAAATTGGATTACCTGAGGCCTGCTGAGCCTCAGAGTCAGCCAGGGCTTCCTCCTCACCACAGGCCTCCTGCATACACACACACACACAGACACACTGCTGCAGAAAACGCACTAATGATCTGCCTGCCTTTATTTATTCAGCTCATTTCACTGCGGTGAGTTGTAATTCATGTTGAAATGAAGACGGACTCATGAATTGTGCTTATGACTGCACGAGGGCAGCAGCAGGAAGAGAATATTGGTCACATATGTTTGTTACCAAGGCTCTTGTTGGCCTGGCACAGAGGAGAGGGGAACTACCACAGGCCGCCCGGCCTCCCAGCCCACAGAGCTCGAGCTTTTTACCCGCTTGCGTGAGAGATGGATGGGGATGAGAGAGAGGTTAGAGAGAGAGAGACAGACAGAGAGAGAAATAGTAGGACGAGCAGGCTGCCAAAATGCAGGGTTATATAAGGACAAGAGTTTTTTCCATGGAAAAAAAAGGGCAAGAAATGCTGTTTGGAGTCAGTCATCCTTGGTGACGCGTGGAAAAGAGTGGAATGCTGTGTGCTGACGCAACTTTCGAGCAGCGATCGTGTGTAATGAGTGTGTGTGATGAAAGGGTACAAAAAGGAGCAGCACGGAGAGAAGAAAGAGGGGAAGAGAGAGCGGGCATGTTCTGTGAAAATTTGCGTGTGAGTGCACTTTGGATGTGTGTGCACATGTGTGCAAGTGGAAAAGTAGAGAGAAAGAGCCGTAGCATGCTGACGTAACAGTTCCTAACTGTTTCCATATAGAAGGCCTGAGACGAGGCGCCAGGCAGCCCCTCAGCGTGGATACGTCTGGTACCCATCAGCCGATGTGAGAGCGAGGATACACACTCAGACACATGCACGCTCGCTCGCACACACAACACACATTCGTGCACACTCAAATGCGTCACACTTTCAGTGTTCAATTTAAATTAGCTTCACTGGCGCTAAACATGACCGTTCATTCATTTACATACACAGAAATGCATATACGCATTTTCCATGTAGAAACATACACATGCATATGCATGCCACATCTATACACACACATACTGTTCAACAAGCAGCAAACAGTACATTCATACAAACATGCACATACATATAGGTGATAAATTAAAGGAAAAAACAGCCTAAATGAGAATATGGAACAATTAATTGCTTAATTGAATAGTTGATTGACAAAAACATTTAATTGGCAACTATTTTTGTTAATGATTAAAGGTGCTAAATTTCATATTCAGAGCATTAATATAGCAGCAAACAACTATTGTCTATGTGAAGATATAGAGGAATAATATCTACCTAAGCAGAGAATGAAGTCACTCTCCCTCTGTGTGTGTTGTAGTCAGAGCTTCTCTGTGCTTTGTTGACATAGCCGGGCCGGCCCCGCAAGCTCTTAGTGCGTGTGAGCTTGCCCCACTGGCTAACTCACGGCCACCGCTCTGCACTGCTCTCATACATCGGTTACAGCTGATAACGCCGTCCCGACCGACAGCGTCGTCGCGGAAGCATAGCACACAACCTCCGGTTCCACCCCAGGTTAACACTGTTAGCCGTGTCAGCACTTTCGCTGTTGTTTGCACTATTAGTAGTAGTTAGCTGTGAACCGCCGGCTCAATGTCACCATGTTGAGAGCCGTTGAGAGGCAATAAAGATGCTCTAAAATCACGTATTTAGCACCTTTAATTATTTTTATTGCAAAAATCAACACATACTCACTCCCAACTCATCAAATGCCGCCGCTTGGTCAGTGCCCCTCGGCATCAGAGACTGACGCACGAGGTACCCTTTTTACGTTACTTTTGGATGGATCAGGGATGGCGTGTCAATATACGCTTGTTACATACATAGTGTTCTTTCAGAAACTTCCGTTTTCACAGGAAGTTAGGTTTAGGCAACACAACCACTTAGTTAGGAAACTGTCAAGGTTGGGGTTAACTTCATCAAAGTGACTAAAGTCTGACGTGCCAAAATAAGTCAACATTACTTTTAGTTTCACATGGAACACGAACACTGGTCTCTATACTATACTATACTATATTATATCATATTATGTCGCTTGCTCCGACTGTCGAATAATGCCGCGGGTGGGTTTACATTGGAGTTAGTTGAAAGCATGGTTCGTCACATACTGTTGCTGAAGGGTGCCTCCGTATGTTGGCTTCTGATGCCGAGGAGCGCTGACCAAACGGCGGTATTTGATGAGTTGGGAGTGAGAACGGGTTGCAAAAATACCGAATGTTCTGTGGTTCCAGCTTCTCCAGTGTGATGATTTGCTGCTTTGCTCTGTTTTGTATCATTGTACACAGAATGTGTTCGGGATTTGGACTGCTGGTCAGACAATGCAGGACATTTGAAGGCATTACCCAGGGCTTTAGGACTGAGTGAATAATCAGCACGTTAATCAATAATGAAAATAAGACACTTCAATGGCTGGATTTTGCATGGACTATGCATGCATAGAAATACACACGCAAATATATGTTGTCAATAAAGAAGCAGTTAAGATGTAAATGAAAACTAAACAAAAGTGATAACTGTGCAAAATTGCATCAGGAATCTATTTCAGGCCGCTGAAGAAGTTTACAGTACATTGGCAACAAGAAACCTGCAGAGAAGTGCAGACTTCAGCACAGCGGAGGGGAGACTGTCGACGGGCAGGTTACCCGAGATGCAGATCCATATAATACGAGCTGAGGGCACCTTGAAAAACACACACACACACACACACACACACACACACACACACACACACACACACACACACACACACAGAGAGGAAGCATATTGTGAAAGGATTATCCATTATGATCCAGGTGATAAATACAGGCAGCAACATGCCGGGCAGGCCGCTCATGTTAGAGAGAATGAAAGTGAGAAAGTGGGATTTACTATGTATTCCATTACCGCACTGGTCTTGTGATGGGGAATTCCCATGATGGCAATAAAATAAAGACACACACACACATACACACACACACACACTGACGGAAGAGCAGAGGGACTCAGCTGGAGATGCTGATAATGCCATTACCTCTGCCTGTCTCCTATTGGATTCAGTGAAACACTCATTAAGACAGCATTGTGCCCACTGAAAAAGGCCAAGGGCCATCTGGTTTTGCATTCGTGTGTGTGTGTGTGTGTGTGTGTGTGTGTGTGTGTGTGTGTGTGTGTGTGTTTGCTCCATCTTCTCTGCTGCTTCTCCTCACCTCATTCGTCCCGTCCCAGAACAACATGCTGGTTGTTCTGGCTACATCGAACCAAACAGTGGAGCTTTGGGAGGGATGCTTTTGTTCATGGAGAGATGTTGTTTTGATTGCACGAGGTGAAATCCCACCATGACATCATGAAACCAAAACTGCCTCTGTAGTCAAGCCCCCATTGAGGGGACTCGATGAATTGCTCCCCCCCTCCCCACACACACACTGGATTTGGACGCTGTTTTTTTGTAACATCAGTGTACTCTGTGTCCTCTGGGGACAAATAGCTCTCTTTGTCTTTGTCTTTCTCACACACACCACTACCCCACCTCATTCTCTCATCCCCTGGAGGTAAGCACTGTTCAAACACATCACATCATTGACAAACACTGCACCCTCAACAGCCACCCTCCCACTCCTGTGCTGTGCCCGCAGACAGTCAGGATAAGGAAGAGGTGTGTGGTTGATGTGAGAAGAGGAAGCAGAAGGATAATACCAGACAGACATTGAGTCAATCTAAGAGAAGACAGGGAACAACAGGGTGACGTTGTCGCTTCTCCTTTCTCAGACACACACGCGTATCTATATATTCTTACATATGTCAAGATGTGCCTCTGGGTCTCCGTGGGACTGAATCACCGATGGAGGCACATACCAGTCGCCAACCTGCACTGTACCTGCATCTTTCTCCTGTTAGTAGGGAGCTAACACTGGAACCTTTGTATTTCTAATTTTTTACAATTCAGCCTCTGAGTCCTTATTAACAGCTAACATTCACTTCTGGATGTAGAACACGTTCAGTGACCCTGTAGACCCTGAGGTTCAATAAAGCAACCAAGGACTCATACACACACATTTACAGTGATGTAAAGTAACTAAGTACATTTACTCAAGTACTGTACTTCAGTACAATTTTGAAATACTTATATTTTACTTGAGTATTTCTATTTTCTGCTACTTTATACTTCTACTGCACTACATCGTAGAGGTAGATATTGTACTTTTTACTCCACTACCTTTGTTTGATACTTTTAGTAGTTACTTTGCTGATTCAGATTACAAATACCAAATATAATCAAAAAAATACATGATGAGGTGTTATTATGGATGAAGATAGCCTATTTATTGAACCCTTGGTGAAATTCCCAATAATACAAATAAATATAAAGTAAGAAATGACTAAATGAGCTCCACATTTGCCAGCTGCAACATTAAATAATAAATAAATATATATATATATATATATATTATTCTGTATAATGAGTACTTATACTTTTTGTACTTTAAGTATATTTTGATGCTAATACTTTTATACTTTTACTTAAGTAAAATTGTGAATGAAGTCTTTTACTTGTAACAGTATTTTTTGTGTTATTACTACTTTTACTTGAGTAAAAGATCTGAGTACTTCTTCCACCACTGTAAATGTATTTACTTGAGAAATCTTTGCTACTTTGTACATGTACTTCACTACCTTTCAGAGGGAAATATTGTACTTCAGGGGAAATATGTGTATTTGCTTTCTTGCAGAGATTTTATATAGTAAATATAAAGCTAGCCAGCAGCAGGTTAGCTTAGCTTAGCTTAGCTTAAAGACTGGAAACAGGTGGAAACAGCTAGCCTGGCTCTGTACCAACTTTGTTTTTGTACAGAATAAATATACAACATATAATGTGTTAATCAATTAGCTTTAGATGTGCTGTTGGGTAGATTTATAGACTTTTGGATGGAAACGACAGAGCTAGGCTAGCTGTTGGCTGGCTGGTTGTAGCCTCATATTTAAGTACATTTAGTTGATGATACTTTTGTACTTTTACTACAAAGTATGATTTTCAGAGATTTACTTGTGAGTATGAATATTTTTACATAGCAGTATCGTCACTTTTGCTGTTAACATTTGTGTTAAAGTGTCTTCCAATCTTATTATAAGGAATAATTTGATGTAAACTTCATAATATGGCAAGCATGCCTTCGTATAAAGTTATTTTGAACACATCTATTAAATAATTCACAATCCCATCGGCATTTAGAAGCATGCGGCACAGTCTGGAAAAAAGAAAAAAATCAATGAAGCTGTGTTTTGTGGTTGGAGTGGAGTTGGTTAAACACAAAATCAATAGCAAGTCTCCAGGACTCGTATGGGATGTCGTAATGTGTTGTTCGTCTGTTCGGTGGGATTCCCTTTCCGACCCCGTTCAGCCCCCATGCAAGCACACAAGAAGAAGAAGAAGAAGAAGCAGAGAGGAGTTTGTATTTTGTCATGTCTGTATTTTTGTCTCATTTTCACAAAACATGTACAGGGGAAGGAAAAGCCTTTCAATAGAACCTGAGGTATTTTTGCGTCAAGCAGCCTAAGGTATCAGGATTTTCTTTTAAAAACTCATCTAAAGTCATCAGTGTTCTTAGATGAGTTGCTATTTACACAACATAGTAATAATAATAATAATAATAATAATAATAATAATATTTCGATAACAACAATTTTAGCAAATGGGACAGCCTGCATCATCTTTGTTACATGTCATAAATAATTCTAACAACATTTCTTAAAAATATAGGGAGGAGGGTGAGGAGAGGAGAGGTTGCTTAAGCCTCTATCTGAACTTACTGTAGCTGCAGCAGCCCAAGGTCAAAGGTCAGAGATCACCAGAGAGAAAAGCTAATCAAGGGTCAAAGGAAAAATAAACACATTTTACATTATAAATAAATAACCATCTCGCACCAGGAGAGCAAAGTTTTCATTTCTTTCACCTCAAGAATATGAAGATCCGCTTTTTTTTCCTTTCTGTTTTGTTGCGCTGTTTTGAATCAAAGCTTTGGAAAATAAGAAATAAGAGCAAAAAAAAGACAGAAAGAGAGAGAGAGAGAGAGAGAGAGAGAGAGAGAGAAGGGGGAAAGCGAGGGAGCTTTACGGACATGCATTGTGCTGATGTACCAGCAGCTGTGTACCCTGTGCCGGGCTTGGCTCACTGAAAGATCCCCTGAGAATGAACAAAAGGGTGTGTAGGGCCACCTATGCTTTACATGTGTGAGAATATGTGTAAGTGCATACAGTATAGGACGTGTGTATGTGTGTGTGTTGGTTTCAACTTTGGTGATGATGATGGCAAACTGGTTGGTGCTGGCTCGGAGAGGACACTTGGTGCGAGTCTATAGATCTCAAACTTGTGAAAGAGCGTGCATTTGATGCATATCGTTGTTGTTATGCGAGAACTCGTGACACTGGCGGAAAATGTTTTTACCATGTATGAGCAAGGTATGTCCTCCTCTGCTGCACACTGTCAAACAAAAAATGTAGTTAACGCTTGAGCCCTCGATTGTGATAAATCCATGAATATACACTACAGAGATCCAGTTCCAGTGGGATGTCTGTATCATCCTCCAAATCTCGTTGCCACGTGTGTGAGGGGGTTAACTGAACTGGGTTATCAGAAAGCAGAAAAAAGTGCATTTCAAAGTCATACATCACTCTCCCCAAAGAAGGAACAGCACATATTGCTTGCTTGAATTTGTTGTAATGTGTGTATTTGTTTTTTGAGTGTGTGTTCATAAATACCATACAGCAAATAATAATAATAATAATTCAACAAAAGAATAAAAGAAATAAATCCACAAAACATTATATTATTTCTCATTACCAGAATGAACCAATACAATAAATTAAAACTATAACTGAACAAAAAAAGTCCATTAGAAGTCCATTAAAATTGCTATATATATTCATATTGTATATATAGTATTTGTCTGTCTGTAGTCAGCCTTTCTGGTGCATGCTCAGTGGTGACCATAGATGGTGACTGGGAGCAGTGGGAGGGGTTGTAGGGGGGGTTTATAAAGGAGCTGAGGGCCGTTATATCGAACCCTCGCCACCATCCCGAAATCTCAGTCCTCATCACGCTGTTAACACTGGAAACAAGGGAGTCAGGAAAGACACGCTGTGCTTTAAGGGTTTGGGGGGACACTGCCCGTTGCTACGAGTCTTCAAAAGTTTTTTCAGCAATAAACTGCTGAGGATCCTTCATTGTTTGGATACAGTACCACCGTTAGATCAAGTCCTTGGGTTTCCTCTGCCTTGTGCTGTGGTGATGGTGAGGAGACGGTGCTGTTAAGGAGTCTGTTGTTGTTGTCTGATGTTGTTATGCAGAGTCTGTAGCAGGCAGAGACACTGGGAAGAGGGGGGGCGGACGTAGCCGTGCGAGGTTGTGAGGCTTTCTGACACTGGGGCGAAGCTTTTGGGAGGAAACATGGGGCTTGGTTCAAAATCACAAGCTATACACCCACTGAAGCACACTACATCTGACCGCAGGCGAGAGGTTTGTGTCCCAACTCTGTCAAAATAGGGATATTCTATATAGTGAGGATGCAACATGACACTTGTCCTGGGTCGTTTCTTTTTAATCTGTGACAGAGCTCAGAAAAATGAAGAGTTTCAGTACCTACAGTCCCCCCCCCCGTACCCCACCCTCCCCCAGACTTTTATTCAGATTTGTATGAGAGTTCAGGATGGCTAAGCACCACGTCACAGACTCTGTCTCTCCGGTGCGAATGCTAGTTCGCTTGCTAACCTTTTCACATTAACTCTCAGCTTGTGTATCTATTTGTCCTTCTCTCAGTTGGAGTCTTTAACACTGTCCGTGAGGGGAGCACGAAAAAAACGCTTCTTCTGCTCCCCGTCATATGTCCTCTTGCACTCCCTCTAACCAGGTCCATTTTTGCCCCCAAGGGACATCCCTGATCATGTCCATTATCTGTCAGGATACCTCAATGATCTCCATGCTCCCAGAGAAGCTCGACTGCTTCCCGATCTTCCCCAGCTCTTCTCGGGATCGCGTCTCGGAGATGCCCTCCTCGAACTCCATCTGACAGCTGCGCCGCTTGAACTGCTTCTCTGACGCGGGCCCGCTGTTGTTCGTGCTGTTGGACAGGGTCACTGTGGACGACGATGTGGAGTCCCGGTGGTCTCTCTGTGTCTGCGGCGCCAAGGACTTCTCCCTCTGGGATTTGTCTCGTAACCGCACGCCTTCGCTGCACCCAAACGCCACGTACGCCGAGCTGCTCCCAAACCTCACCGACGACTCCTCTCCTCCTCCGTCACCTCCTCCTCCCAGCTCCATCTCTCCCTCGCCGCCCTCCACTGCCCCAAAGTGCCAGGGGGCGTCTGTGGTGGGGGTGACTGGAGTGACGGGAGTGGTGGCCTGGACGGTGTCTCTGTGTTTGGTCCACATGGCCCCAGAGCCCACGGAGGGCTGGGAGGGTAGCGACAGGAGCAGGGAGCCCTTTAGGTTCTCGTCCGGGCTGGGGCTCTTGTGGTCCAGCGACAAGCTGAGGGACTGTGGAGGTTGGTGCGGTTGGGAGTGGACTGGGGAGCTGCTGGAGCAATGCTTGGGTTTCCTCCTGGGCCTGGATGAGGAAGAACCAGACCGGTGGACTCCTTCACTTCCTCTGAGCCCCAAACCTCCGATGCTGCCCCCGCTGCCTGGTGAGGGGAACGGTGAGTCGCCGGAGCTGGGGCTGTCTAGGACGGGAGACTGGGAGCAGACACCGTTGGAGGTGCCCGAACCCGGGCTGTCAAGCTTGCACAGCTTGGGGACGTCTTCAGAGTGTGTGGGCGCCAGGCTGGGGCAGGTGCTGGGACTGTTAGGGGAGTAGACCGACTTAATGTCCAGGGAGAAGGAGCGTTTAAGCCGGTTAGTGTCCATGATCCTCTCCGCGGAAAGGTGCAGGCCGTTGAAGCCTTGCTGGAGGGAGGTGGGTGACGGCAGCTTGGGTTCTTGCGGGATGTGTGGATCTGCTACAGACGAGTCATAGTTGCTGTGGTGGCCGTTCATCTCGCTTTGCTTGATGCTGTTTTCTGAGATCTTGTCATCAGAGGTTGAAGTCAAAGCTTGCAGGATTCGCAGTTCCTTCTCAAACTCCAGAAGCTGACCCAGGAAGTTGAAGTTGGGGGATATGGACGGTCTTCGGTCCTTTACAAACCTGTAAGGAGGAAAAGAGTTGGAACATATTAGTCACAGGAAAACTGTTTTAAAGCGGCAGTAGGCCGAATATTTTTGGGCAAAAATTCCATAATAACTTTTCAGCAAATTGTAATTCAAGTGTTCTGAGAGATAACTAGACTAATGGCTCTGTTTTCAGGCTTTAAAAAATCTAGTGCAGACTTCAGCCAATCACAGGTCATTTCAGAGAGAGAGAGCGTTCCTATTGGCTATTCATTCAACGGAGGCAGCTGTCAGTCACTCGCAAACTACGATCAAATGGTCAAAATAGGCAGCGCTGATAAAATATGAATTAATATTCTGTGACTGTAATGCCTATTTCTCGCCAGAAAGTTTGCTCCAGCTGGTGGGCGGTGCTTGGTATTATTATTTTCTCCAATCTTGCCTACTGCTGCTTTAACATGGCCACTCTTGAAGCACTATCTGTGGCCAAGGTTTGACAGTAAGTCACATCTGAATTTATGGGTCTGAATTAAGCGCAGCGTGTGAACAGTTATACTGATGCACAAAGCTAAGCCTTTTGTACACACACTGTTTCCTAGCAGGCATCTAACAATTTCATTTCTCACGACTGGGGAGGGAGAATGAGAAAATTACTTCTAGCGTTACTTTCAACAGCAAGTTGTCTTTTTACTGGGGCTGACACTGTAGCTCAGCTGGTGGAGGGTGGGAGGAGCAAGCGTACCTGTAGGCATCATCTGATGACAAGCCCATTGTCTTCATGATGTATGCAATGGCGATGGTTGCTGAACGCGAGATCCCAGCCAGGCAGTGCACAATGACTCTGCAGTTTGACACCTTAGCTTTGTCTGTTGAAGGGGGGGAAACGAACAGGTATGAATACACATGGTTAGCACAAAGTGTCTGGAGACAATCGGTGTCCATTGAAAGCAAACTGACATTTCCTGGAAGAGCACAGGGGGGGTCACCTTAACGGATACCTGCCACTATTGTTACCTAAGCTGCACATGAGCGTTTATTAACTGTGACAGCATGCGGATATGTCATATTGAATATCACGGCATTAGAGACACTTCCCTCAAGTTTGCTTTGTATTGCTAATCTTCAATCCAAGCACGTTATTGTTTTATCAAAATTCCGCCCCTCTTACCTATGAATTCATTAGTTTTGTCCAACCAGGGGAGCAGTTTCTCGCAATAGTTGTCGTTGACTGGGATGCGCATGAAGTGGCTCTCGCTGATGAAGTCTGGCTTGGGGCAGGTGTTGCTGGCATTCAGCACATAGGTGATACCGTTCGCAGCCATCAGATCCTGCAGAGATAGAGATAAGAAATGAGTTCAAGGTTATGTTTTGTTGCCAGGTAACAATAACAAGTCTTTCAATGAGTGAAAAGACGCAAACTTAATTCTACCTTGTTGAGGACGTCCTTCTGTGAGCCCAGGTAGAGGTGTGGCAGGATGCGGGTGGGCCCTACATTAGCCACAGGCAAGCAGGGCTGGGACAAGCTCATAGGCAGAGCAGTGGCAGGTTTCCCTTCGCACAGGCCGGGGAAACAGGAGGAGAAAGCAGCGAAACCTCCTGCAGAGAAAGAAGAGAACGGGTTACTAATGATTTTCCACACAGCAATCACACACACAACACACTCTACAAAGACTCCCATGAACTCATCGAGAGCACCATTAGCAGACACTCTGTGGGCTTTCAGAGGAGAATCTGGGCTACAATGTCTGGGTCTTGCTTAATGCAACGGGAGCATAAAAAGAGGCTCTCTGTGCTTCTGTGTGCGAGTTAGGTTAACTGTTGGGCGGCCAGGAATGTGTGCGTCTGGCCCTTTAAGAGGCAGGCGGCTCCACTTTTGGCATATGTGTATATGTGTGTGTGTGTGTGTGTGGCTCTGTTTCCTGCATGAGCTCATGTCCTGTAGCAGTGCATTGCGTCAGGCTGGGGGAATGAGAGAGGCCACAGGTGCAGGGCCAGGACAGAGGCCCAGTAACATCCCCCTGACAACCACGCAGCACACACACACACACACACGCGCGTGTGTGCGCGCACAGTCATACATATGCACACATGTTAACAAGAAGATACGATCTGAAAACATGATGAAATAGTCAACATATGCTCAATATTCACTCTCACTGTCTGTAAGTCTCCATCTACACACTCCTGCACACACACACACACACAAATACCCACACTCATCATTACTCTGCACTACCGCGGTTGTATAACTACAGGGTGGGGGCCAACGAGAGGAGGTGGGGGTGAAGTGTGTGTGTGTGTGTGTGCAGAGGAGTGGGTAATGACCTCGCTGAGGAGTGTGTAGAGTGGTAGGGGAGTGCTTCAAGGAAACCCTGAGCCCCAGAAAGGAGATTAGGACCTAATCTTAGTTCAGCCCTGCCTGACCCAATCTGAGACCAAATGCACACACACACACACACACACACACACACACACACACACACACGCACGCACGCACGCACGCACGCACGCACGCACATGCATAGCCACAGAGTGAGAGTGATTGAGACATGACATCACTGTTCTAAAGTAGCACACACAGCACGGCACAGGCAGGACATCGCCTTCCGTTGTAACACACACCCAGCTGCGCTACTCATGTAGCAAGTCTGGCCGACACACACAAAAACACACACACACACGCACACTGCTGCAAAATTAAGGTTGTGCAAACGCTCAGAGGATAGCAGCTTTGGTATTTTTGCGCTATTTCGCAACACCGCAGCTTCTGAGGCTACATGCTCATGACCCAGAGCTATTCTGGGTGCACTGTCCCTTTAAGAGCAAAGTGAAGAAGGGTTGTCTGTTTCCAGCTATTAATGGCAACCGGCGGAGCAATGACATCAGCGCTCCACATGGGGGGGTGGAGTGGAGGGAAGGGTAGATGCATGGATGTAGGACGAGTGGTCAGATAACTGAAATACAGGAAGGAAAAGCTTAATGCAAAGAATAGCATGTGCGTATGTGATCCAACCTTTTTGGCCTCTTTAGAGTAGACTAAACAGCCATTTGTAGTTCACAGTTTGGCTTTAGACTGTGCTGGCGCTGTACAATTTCCACCAGAGCCTCCTTCTAGTGATCCTACTATGGGCGGTGCTACACTAGTGTCAGTAATTGATAAAACAGAGGGAGGAAGGGTAGTTCTTTGAAGGGTTTCTTCCTGGTTTCTCTGTTCCCAAGCTGCTGGTGTGCACACACACACACACACACCCATGCAAAGAAAATAAATGGTGCTACATATAGCCCCGCACTACACACAGGCATATATACTGTGTCAGTGTGAGGAAGCGGCATGTTCCTGGAGACACTTAAATCAACAGGAAAAGCCTCACGTCACACAGCAGCCATTTCCCTTTCTGAGCGAGGACATTGTTAGAGAGTTGTTAGAAGGACAGAAGACAGGACGTTCCACAGTGGAGACAGAGAAAGTGTGTTTGTGTGTGTGAAGGGAAGTGAACGCATGAATGAAAATACTGGCGCCCTTTGACCGTGTGTGCGTCTGGATTAATGATTACAGCAGCGTTTGCTGTAGGTGACCTCATCTCGTGTTAAATAAGCATGAAAAATGGCAGGAAGAGTGGCGAGCCAGCGTGTGGACTGGGAGGGTGAGTAAGGGGTTACTGGCACGAAGGGAGGCTGAAGTCAGAGATAAGAGAGCAGGACTGAGTGTGCCTGCCTGCTTTTCTAAGGGCCATTACATTACAGTGACATTACGTCAACACAATTACAAACACCTTCCTTGTAGTCAAAGTTCAACGCGGCCGCCACGAATGGACGTTAGTCACACAGGAGATAGCGTGCCATTGTCACCTCGTCACCTGACCCCGCTCTACTTAAGGTTGCCATGACAGGCCGAGGAAGGGCAGTGATGTTGATGACAGTTGGCTCATCGTGTCCCCACTGAGTGCTGTCAAGATGGAATAAAACACGCACAGAGCATCCAAAGGGCAGACAAACACACACAAGAGCGAGCACCAAATAACCCAAAGAGACATAGCCTCACATTCTCCAAACGACAACGATGACACATCTGTCCATTCCAATCCGAGCGCACACATAACATACACTGTACACTCATACTGAAGTCACTGAAAATACCCTGTGACACACACCAGCCCAGCTGTCTGTGAAGATGACATCAGAAAGTCAACTGGGAGAGATGAGTTCACCTTCAGCGCGGTGATAATCAGAGGAGGCTAACAAGCTGCTTCATTGAACTCAAGAGATAAAGCTTCACAAGTCAGGGAAACTCCAATATGTATCAAGAGGTGGCTTTATGCTTTGCCAGAGGGTGTATCCTACTACCCTACAGTTACAGCTGAAAATCAACACACATTCTGCTGAACAGAAATATAATTTCCAGTCACATGCTGAAGTCGTGACCTTGTGCCACACAGAAATGCTAATTCAAACTTTAATTTTCTGGCTTTCCTGATTACGTTTTGTATCATGTACTTCTGGGAAATGTACTTGGACAGGATGTGACTAACCCAATTTTTGAACACACGCTCCGAGAAAAAAAAAAAAAAGAGAAAAAACATTTGGGTAGAAAGAAAATAACACAACCGGGAAAGAGGGCACTGTGTCGCCATGGGCAATGCTAGCCAGCGGTGACTTCCTTTTTCCGTTTTCCTCTGCCCACTTCATCACTTATGCAACTGCTTATTTTCCTCTCTTGGCCTGTCATAGCTGAAGCACTCAGGCCTCCTTTGTTCGCTGGTTCCCCCCTCCTCTTCATCAGTCATTTCCTACAACTAAATACTCACATTTAAGAGTGCAGGTTATTATCCTGCAGATGTGAAAAATGTGTGTTTGGTGAAAGATATTTGGATCAAATTCTGGCTTTTTTTTGTGCTGCTGCTGCTGTGAATCGATGCAGAGAGCTGGAAGATGAATGGAAGTGGAATCCCTGAGATATTGAGCGGACGACCAGAGACACACAACACCTGCCTGGCTGTTATGGTTAATGGGAGCTCTGCTGTTACATCACTGCTGCTGTTGGTACAATTGACTGCCTCGTCAATACAAGCTCGCCCCCTCCCTCTCGCCTCTGTGTGTGTGTGTAGCTTCCAGTTGCCCTCTTTAACTCGTCTGTTAATGGAGAGGGGGGGACGCATACAAAACAGTACACACACACACAACCCTCGGCAGCCTGGGGGCATTGATCTGCCTGAATGAGTCCCCCCGCACCCTTCCATTGCTCTCCTCTGTGGTTCATATCGGGGGAGACATGACGCCATCCTCTGTGCCCCTCCAGCTGTCCCCTCCACTATGAGGGGACATTAGCATCTCAATGTGACCCCCCCCCCCGCTCCCCCATCACCACCACCCCTCCTCACCCTCCCACCAACATGACATCATTGCACACATGTCCCACTCAGCTCCACAAAGGCCGTGCTGCAGCCTGGAGAAGCGATGGGAGTGTATGTGTGTGTTTTAGGGGGGTGGTGGGGGAGGATAGAGTCTGTCAGACGTGTGTAGATTGACAGACCATAGATGAGGTAGTGGGGATGATGTCATCGCTTTTCACGCTCAGGTTGATGAAGGCCGGGAATGACTGAGTGATTAGTGTGTCATCCTGGCTGATGGTTAAACTGTTTATTGTTCTTCTATCTCGGTAGACAGATAGCGGGAGTATGTCACTTTGATCAACTGCTGTTTCAGCAGCGCCGTGTTATTGCAATATAGGACTGTAAAGCCTCCTGTAATTTAGCCTGCATTCACAAGTCTATTTCCACAGAGACGTGTCGAAGCGACTCGAAATAACCCCGTGACAGACGCAATTCTATTTTCACCTGCTGATTGCAAACGTGATTTTTTATTTTTTTTTTGTTGCTAGCGTTCTCCGAGAGTTTGACGCTTCCAGCTGCAAAACCTCGCTGAGATGGGATGCACATGTGCACACAAAGAGACACACACCTATCAGTGTGAAGTGTGGCAGGTGTGGAGGGCTGCTGTGCCGACTGCTTTGAACCGGCTTTCTGATATGCATATAGCGTCCACATTTGCATAGAAACTTTACAGCCGTATATTTATGACCCAAAGGATCCAACTAGAACACCACCACAGTTTGTGCAAAATGCATGGAAGTGTGTTGCTATATGAAAAGGATTTTTTCTTTTCACAGCAGCTCTGCATTGCCTCATCGCTCTGTGTGAAAAGGTGTTATGTTAAACACCTGCAGTGCACACTGCACACATATTGATAACATAATCTCCACAAGACACCATTCTGCAGAGAGAGAGGGAGAGCAGGAGTGAGAGAAAAGCCAAGAGCAGAGGAGAAGAAAGAGAAAGAGAAAGAGCCTTTGTGATAGTTTTACATCTCAATGACCGCAGGCTGAGAGAGCATGAGCACTATGTCATACCGTGGGTCACGGCTCTCATTCTTCCACCCCCTGAGCCCTTTTTCTCTCCTCTCTTTCCTCTTCATCGCTTCTCGTCTTCATAATGTCATCCCCTTAATCCTCCTTCTTCCCATTCTGTCTCTCTAAACACATTAACTGCGCAAACAAAAAAGGTGGGAAAACAATTAGCGGCATGTATTCTTTTAAGCCTGTTGTAGCAGTAAATCTCACTATTGATCCGGTACACGTCCTTAAAATTCAATTCACGTCTATCTTTCTTTTGCAGTACGCCTGGACTGGAACACCTCAATACCTGAGAGCCCCTTTGTACTCATCTGCAGTGCACACACACAGTTATCAGGGGCTTTCCCCTTCAACTGTATGCAACAGTGGTGCATTTTACAGCCCAACACCTGGCCACGTCTGTGTCTATATTACATTAAATCACACTCTTTGTATGTATGATAGCTTCTCAGTACACAAAGGCCTACATCCTCAACATGTTACTCGCCAGGAGGGATGTTCTCACACACACACACAAACACTCACTCACACACACACACACACACACACACACACACACACACACACACACACACACACACACACACACACACACACACACACACACACACACACTCCTGCTCTCCAGAGTCCAGGTGGATACACACCTCGTAGTTCTCTCCCCTCCTTCATTCGGCGGACCCTGATCTTCAGCCTCATGTCTGTGTCCTGCAGGTCCGGCCAAAAACAGTCCTCCGCTGGGGTGATCACCACATCCAGAGGCATCCCCCAGAACACACTCTTGTGTCCCGCACACACACACGCGCACACACACACACACACGCACAAATGGAAATGTTCTGGTGCCCCCTCCTTCAGGGATGGAGCGAGCCACGTAAAAAATGTCAGAACAAACAAACAGGAGTGTTCTCCTTTTCTAGAGGGCTGATTGGGGGTGAGCCCAAAGTCTGTGAGTGTAACAATCCCAAGTAGACCAAACTCCTCAAGTCCACTCTGGTCAGCTGTTCCAGTGTCCAGGCGGTGACCCTCTGAGAACAGAACCCAGTAGAACAAAAACTAGTCCAAGATGTCTGTGGACGCGCTCCTCAAGTTCACCATCTATGGCCAAAAAATCCCTCCAAATGACCAGAAAAATTCTTAAAATGCTCCTGCGTCAAAATTCAGTAATTCTGTGGTTTTGCGAAGAATGGTTGCCACACAGAGAGCAAGAGGAAAAACAAAAGTCTGTAATGCCTGTACGTATATATGCCAGCTGTAATGAGCCTGCAGCTGGTCTACAGAGCGCCTGTGTGTCTCTCTGAGCGCTCTCTCTGTCTCTGTGAGTCCACAGCCAGAAGAGCAGCCCACTATTGTTGTGCTGCTTTGCTCTCCCAGTCTCCCATTCGCTCTGTCGCTGGCTTACACTCCTCCCTCTCCCTCCCTCCTCTTCTCTCTCTCTCTCTCTCTCTCTCAGCAAAGAGGATGACGGAGCTGCACTCTCTCCTCGAGCTCTGGGGGTGAATGAGCTCACTTGCCGTGAGCTCAGACTCTACCCTCCCTCCCTCCCTCCTCCTCTTCCTCCTCCTCCTCCTCCTCCTCCGCTACCTCCCTTGCACCCTCCCTCTCTTGTGGAGCCAGCGCTCCGTCATAGCTAATGTCTAAGGCATGTAACCACATTCCTTACTCACCCAACAAATATGCGGCCACCTCAGGGGCCTAGCTGTGGAGCAGGATGGAGGTTAAAAGACGCGGCCATAAGGCTGTTTAGTGGACACGTTACATACGGCTACAACACTGAGTATTATCTGTGTTGTTGATAACAGGGAAGAAAGGAAAATGCTTGTTGTTGATGTGCATGACAACATGCTTCTTAAGGTCAAAGATAAGGTTTGCTGGGTGTTTCTGAACTTGACAGTTTCAAAGCAATAATAAATACATGAAATGCAGATTTATGCTTTTAAAAATGCACCATATCATTTTCATATTAAAGCCAAACAAGGTTCTGCACCTTTAAGAAGCTTGATTGCCTTAAATGTACTGTAGCTTCAGAGCACATTACACTCACTGCAGAGGGGGATTAAGACTGTCAGTGTGTTGAAAGCTGATTTGTCTCTGAAGGTGAGGGAATGTGTGCGACTTCACCACGTTTCCTGCGCTGGTTCATGTCTAACGCGCCTGACTTTGGACATTGTGTTCTCGTGTTTGAGGATGAGAGGAGACAGAAAGAAAGTGAAGCTGTAACAAAAAGGAGGAGTAGGAATACAGAAAAGAAACTAAAGCAGACAAAAGAGGAAGAGAAGACTGGAGGTGATGAGAAGAAGCCCAAACAAGCTCGTGGTCGGCAGCCATCATCCCGTTTGACAGGCCACAGACTTTTGGTACTTTACTATGGAATGACAAACACGTAGGCCACAAGTCCAGTTATGGAAACAAAGGATTCAACATAACCGCTGGAGGAGACTGAATGTTAACAAATTGCTATGCAAATACAGCTATTTCAAAGTCCAAATATGTTAACATAGGTTTGTATAACATGATCAATTTAACGGCGATTTGTTTTACCTGCCATTTTAGTTCGTTCAACTTCTTGCTAGTAATAAATAGCACAGATTCTTTAAAACAGCACTTGCCATGAGTAAGCCAGTCAAACGTCCTGCCTGACATCACGGTACACTGGTTACATTCAAACCAGGTCAGATGGGCTTCAAGTGCATTAAGTCATCGCCACAGCGAGCCACGCTCCAGAAAAAAAAAAGGCAAATAAGCTTATACAAGATGTCTAGTTAGGGGGCCAGCTGCATGCTCACTGGCTGACCTCATCTCATCACTGCAGACCCCTGAATGATCACACACGGGTGAGAACAGCCTTACGTCACCCCTCCGCTCAACTGTGGGTCACTGAGCGAGAGGGAGCGGGGAGAGGAAATAGGTCACTTGGTGATGATGAGCTTTGTGAAAAATGCAGACATTGGTTTTGGGAGGATGTCGAACCAAGAACAAACACGGGGGATTACGCACATGTGCACACACACTTTGTGTGTCATCTGAAGCTGGTTGGAGCAGGTGTGGCACTCCACAGTGGTCAGCTGGGGTCACTACACTTCAAACGCGCCGATCATCACCCCGGTTTGAACGCACACCTCGGTTTGGTTGTTCTGTCCGTGTGGCTTGAAGCCATAAAACCAGCTTTAAAAACACTTGACTTCCTAACACCTGCAAACCCACAGCAGCAGCAGCAGCAGCAGCACTGGAGAAGCCAACAGCAACAAAACAAAGTAGCTGCCGGTGTTTTAATGGTCAAACTCTTTAGGGTTCCTAAAGCAAACACCATGGCCTCACTCTCTTCACACCCCGCTCCTCCTCCTCCTCCTCCTCTAGTCCTCAGCAGGGTAACAAGGCTTAGAATAGTAGGCGTGTTAATTAGAGGATTACAGCCAAGACGCTATAAATGACAGCCAGGCCTTTTTTATTGACTGCACATGTGTGCCCTGCTGCGACAGAAATAGGTAGGACGGTCACTCCGGGCGTCCCCCCACCCACTCCTCCTCCGCTGACATCTCTGAGATTTAGAGCGTGCTTTTATGGTAGAGGGCATGTTACTGGGACAACGCAACAGTTTACACAGAGACCAGCCAAAACAGACAGGGAGAGAAGTGGAGATGAGTATGAGATAGCGGTGCAAGACAGAAAGAGAGAAGGTGTGTAAAGGCCAAAGGGGCCTTAGAGACCAGAACAACATGGCACAGCCGGTCTGCTGCGCTGGAAGTCAGGCGTTGTGAATGGTGCAAACAGTAATGGAGAACTAATGTACAAGCAATGAGGCTGTTAGATTAACATGTGAAAGACTTTATCTGCACCTGATCTAATTTTGTGTCTGTGAAGTTGAAGTGTCGTGAATGAAAATATATCATTTACTGCAGTAATATTGAAGTAATGGTACTGTAAACTGACAGGTGTGACCTGAAAGTTGCCTGCTATCTTCTCTCTGATCCATCGTCTTCACTCTTTTACACTTTGCCTGCAATTCTTTACTATACTTAATGTTTACTTAATATTATATATGCATTTTGTACAGTAGTAACTTAATATTGTAATTAGGGCTGTGTATTTGCAAGAATCTGGAGATACGATACATATGATACAGGGGTTACGATTCAATATATTGCGATATATTGCAATACTGTAAATAAGGTGATATATTGCATTTTATTTTAATCTAACTTTAGGAAAACTGTCATAGTACAAAGAACACACCACCATATGTAAAACATCGGGGTAAAAAAAGTTTACTTTTTTTCTGCATTTGCATTTATCACACTTCCTGTAACGTCCAACACAGCACTACCTTTTGTGCAATCTGAGCAAAGGAATCAACATTTGTGTAGTAAAAAAAAAAATAAAATAAAAGTGCTTGCAGGATTCTTTAGGTAAACAAATTAAGTAAATAAAAAAGTAAACGATAGTGAAACATACTGTATATATTTTTTAAACTAATGAATAAAAATTAATACACATATTATATCTCCATATTGCATGTTTTTCTGTCTTGGAAGAGGAACTCCGGTTCCCCTCCTTTATTTTCTGTAAAACAGATTTTTTTATTCACATTTTGACTTATTTTTCAGTTATTTTTATTTTTTATTTTTTTACCCATTTCTATTTTATATGTGCTTTATGTTTGTATCTATCTTGGGTCTTTCACTGCCACACATTGCAAATCCAGTTGCCCTTTGGGTACAAATAAAATTACTGATTGATTTGATGAAACACCTGTGGTTCCGATCCACAGTTTTTGGGAAACTGAGCTAAAATGATCAATGTAAACAATATTTCCTAAAAAAAAAAAGTCTATCTAGATTTATATTCTATGCAAAAACCCACCATGTAAGTTTGTACTAACGTCATAATATAAATAAAATGCTTTTCATTTAATACATTTCATCAGCGCCCGTATCCCCGCTCCCTCCCTGGTGAGACAGGCAGCGACAGGAGCGTCATCCGACACCACAGATCATCTGTCAGGATATCAGGGGAAAGAGAGTCGTCATTCTCCGGATAGGGCAGGTTAGGGTGATGAGTTAATGTGTGTGTGAGTTCAGCTGTGTGTGTGTGTGTGTGTGTGCAGCCATGTGTTGCGACCATGTGTGAAGAGGATGCAAGGTGAGAGGAAGACAAGAGAGGACATTGCTGAGGGGGTTAGACAGGACCGGGCGGACATTTATTTGCTCCAACATACGTAAACACATGCATATGTGCACGTGTGTGTGTGTGTGTGTGTCTGTATGTGCATGTGTGTATTGGGGTGTGTGTGTGTGTGTGTGTCTGTATGTGCATGTGTGTATTGGTGTGTGTGTGTGTGTGTTGACAGTGCTGGTTGTCAGGGGATCAGTAACAAGGCTGCTCTTGCAGTGATGTAATGCCTACAGGAGAACACAGCTGCCATGCCTGGGGGGTGAGGTAGTCACCAGGGGAGGGAGAGGGGAAGATAGATGGATGGACGGAGGGATGGATGGAGCAATTGAGGGTGGGGGAGGAAAGGAGAGGGGAGATTAGGTAGCTGGGGGTGCTGGAAGTAATCGGGGGGTGTTTGAATCCAGAGGGAAATGGGAGCTGAAATGATGTAGTCATATTGCAAAGGGACATTAGTGATGCAGTGTGTGAGTGTGTGTGTGTGTGTGTGTGTGCGTGTGTGTGCGTGTGTGTGTGTCAAGAAGTGCAGTCGAAAGCCTGGACTGATTCTAACGCTAGTAAATGTATTCTTTGATTAGATATTGATCTAAATCAGAAAAATTTTCTAATTTAAAGGTTTCTACTAGAATATGTTTACATGCTTTAATTTTCAAAATGCCTGTATATGCCTGTATCTACCCTCTGTCTGAAACACTCCGTTTCAGCACATTTCAACAGAATTGCATTGCTAGGCAACAGCTTGGGTTCATGTTTACTTCCTGTCAGCTAATGTTATTCACTTAGGCTTAACCCACAATCACATACGAAGCACTACATACTCAATATGTGTACTACCGTTCAACATACTTTTCTGTGAATAAACAGTAGCATGTATCTTTTCGGACGCACTGAGCAGTAATTTACGTCGTCACTTCCTTACTTTATGTGACCAAAATGACGGTTAAATTGAAGCGCTCTCCGTCAACGTCTATTATGAACATTGTCATCACTACCGTGTTGCATTTTGGGATATTTATGCTGCCGTAGTGTCCAGCGTTGCATACTGTAATATTTCACTGGAAATAGTATACAATTTGTGTAATATTGGTTTCATACTAAGGTTTTGGACATACTAAAATATCTCACATACTGTTTTAGCCTACTAAATGGCGTGTTCATATGGAATTTCGGCCACCATTGTATATTTTTGACATCACAAAATTACAGAAATCCTAACACCTTGTGTTTTAAAGGCACAGTTTCTGAATACAGGCTGTGTGTATTTGTCCATAGATTGAGCGTTTCAATACTTTCACAGTATTTATATATAACCTGCTATATAATAAAAAATACATGAAAATCTAATTTTTTACAATATGTCGGGACCTTCAAGACTATATTTTATTTAGGCAAATGTCTTTATTACAGGTGCATTGAGCAAAAAAAGAAACATTTATGTTCCCTAAACTAAGGATCCAAAAAAAGTATTGTTTTGGTTTTGCATTGCACCAAAAATTTCACACGATATCCAGCACTAGTGTGTGTGCAGTATGAGTGTGGCTTCCCATCGACATTCATTAGAACTCTCTTCTTCCCGTTTTCAGGCAGATGATGACGTCAAAAAGAAAGTGAGGATGTGAAGACGAGAGGAAGATGGAAGGGAAGTGCTACTTAGATGTAAAGAGCAGGCGGGAGGAGGTGGGGGGTGTATGCGATTATTAAGGCAGCACTGATGTACCACTTGGCCATGTGTGTGTGTGCTCATGCATGCCGTAGTTTCATCTCTATCTGTGCAGCCTGGAGGGAGGCCGGCACGCATCAGTCATGCAGAAGACCCCCTGCCCTCCAAACAACTTAACCCCCTGGAGGAGCTCTGCACCCTGGGGCTACTGCAGCAGTAAATCTACATCACTGGCAAGAAATTAGTTTACACACACAGATATATATGCACACACACACACACACAAAGAAAGAGAAGAGGGTAAGCTATCAAACACACCAAGGGGGGCTTTCAGGACCAGACGGGCCCTCATAAACCAGATGAACTACTTAAAAATCCCAGTAGGAGATGCTCAGCGGTGTGTGTGCGTGGATAAAAAGGGGGCTGTTAAGACTCAATATGTAATGCTGCTGGCCACCGCAGGCATGTGCTTACAGTATATGTTTGCATGCACACAAAGCCTGCGCATTCACTTTGTGTAAAAGTGTGAGTGTATAAAGTGAATGTTAATTTTAGCCGAGAGTGAGATGGCTAACAGCTGTTTTGTGAGGTGTGTATAGATGCATGTGTGTGTGTGTGTGTGAGAGAGAGAGAGAATAAAGAGTGAGTAAGAGCCATGCACATTAGTCTGCAGGAATGAAAAGATGAAGAATGTGTGTGTGTGTGTGTGTGTGTGTGTGTGTGTGTG